>JANHGN010003889.1:28805-71167 GCA_024605025.1 Megaceryle maxima | reverse complement strand
AAAATATATATATATAAGAAATGGTATTGCACATTTCAGAAAAGTAGTTCAGAGTTTTAGAGTGATATTTCTAAATCTGAGAGAAATTAGGGAGTTCTACAAGGAAAAGATGCAATTCCTGTACATTAATGATAAAATCATAAAATGCTGTGACTATACTTGTTGGGTTTGTTTATTGGTTTCTTTTGTTGGGTTTTTTTTCCATGAATACACTAGAACTTTAATGAATAGACAGAATTAAATATACCTCATTGCAACTAATGAGCTGATGTGGATGTTCATGAGAATGAAATGCCCTTCTTAATGGAGTCTGCTGTAAGTAAAACTGCTTTCATTAAGAAAAGAGGAAAAAGCCTGGATTAATTCTCTGAATTATCTCAATCTCCTGAGCCCTGTCTTACTACATAAGAACATAAACTTGAAAAAAAAAGTCGTTGGGTGTCACATACCAAGCTTCATAGCCATGGTCATTTCAGAAGAGAAAAACACAGGTTGTAGATTCAAGTGTAAGCAGCAGCTTTACAAATTGTCACTGGGGCCGTTTATGCCACAAACTGAGATAAAATGCTAGCTAGGCAGGTTCCACTGAACACGCGGAGGAACAGAAAACCAGTCATCTCATCAACAATTATCTGAAAGGATGACTGAAGAACGGGCCTTCCTAGCTGGCCTCTCTTAAACACGCCAGGGAGACCCTCTGCCAGAACACAGAGACAAGAACTGTGTAACGAGCCACTGAAACACCGCGATGAAGCCAAAGACAAGGACAAAATCTTGAAGCTTATTTCTGAAAACAGGAGTAAAAAGAGTATTTTACCATTTTGTATTTGAGATTCAAGTGGCCACATTACAAAATGTGTGTGGTTGACCTCAATTTTGTGCAGTGCAGATCTCCGTTGCTAAGGTTTGCACAGAACTCATACTGTATCTGCCTCTGAATCAGACTTCCTGGCTTGCTGGCTTTTTCACTAACATAGCGTAAGCTCCCTCTTGTCATTGTACAAATGCATCAATTTATTTAGGGCCTGTCTTTTAACAGATCAGTGTCTTTTGATCTCCTCTTTTAGCCTTGGCAAAGTAACCTCAGTAGCATTACTGGGGCTGAAGATTCCTCTCTTTATAAACAGTATTTTCCTGTTGTGTTTGAGAGCACAGCTGAGGAACAGGAGCTTTATGCCTCCTGAGCTCCAGGAAGGGGGCAGTGGGTGGGTGGGTATCCAGACGTGTGCATGTTTAGTAATTTGCCTCACAACAGCACAAATGAAGCAGGTACAGTGACTCATAGTGGAGGCTCATTAAAAATTTCTCCTTTTGTCATATGCTCACATATTTGAGAGAAAATTTAAAACCTCAAATATTAAAAATTGAAAATACATGGTCACAGCTTCATAAAGAGATAAACAGTCTTTTCTGACTAACAGCACATTTACTGGGAAATACAGACTGAAATCCCAGACTGGAAAATTAAGTCAAATTGTGCAAGCCATTTCTATAGGGGAAAAATACTAGGATTTTTTTATTTAAGAAAAATGTTACATTTCTTAGAAAGTACCCTCTCATTCTGAAAATGCCCCCAAAATAAAACTTGAATCTTGTCAGTTTAAGCTTAAAGTAAGCTTTTTTTTAAAAAACAGATATTGCAAGAAGGTTATAGAGACCTACATTGATTTTAGTTAACAAAATAATTTTTTAATGACCCCAAATTATTGTATTACAAATGGTTTTGTCATTAAAAAACAGAATGATGCAAGCCAAAACTTGCATGTCAATTCAGTCACGTCCACAATTTTCTACTAAAAAATAAAATCTTCACACTTGACAAATGACTCAGTGGCTTCCAATTTCAATGGAACAATGACCTGACTCCCTGTATGTTTTTTTCTCAGAACAAAGAGCAGCAGTGCAGGGCAAAGAAAATATGCATGGGGATAAGGAAGGATGCATGGCTCTAGAACAGATGTTGAGAGAAGAAAATTTCCATAAAGAAAAATATGTGGCAGGAAACAAAAAAAAAAGTCCTGAAACAGATTGTCCCAGAAGAAGGAGCAGCAGCTCTTCAGGGACAAAGACAGAAAAAAAAAAAAAAGCAAAGGATTCTTACTGCACTTTGTAAGTTTAGGTACAAGAAACCCTACATTGTTTTACATGTCTGAAATAGTTGATGCCTGTCTTAGGTATTTTTTCCCATGATCTGATAGATTTCCAACTATGTACTGGAAGAGAAATCACCTGCTTGACTCAGTTACATCGAAAACACCTTAACTGAAGGGTATCTACGGCTGTGCCAAGGGTTCTCTTCTGCTGGCACCTGTTCTTTTATCCAAAACTCTACATTTTTTATCCTTAGAAATTGTAAGCATACAATTTTAACTACTAAACTAGGCATCTGTGAGCCCAGTATTAACACTGGGATGAGTATTCAGAATGCCTTTTCCAAACAGTCTCTCACATTTACACCATAGTTAAAATGGAAGCCGTGCTGCGCAGAGAAATGTTCTAATAATGAAAAATTAGAAAATTCTGAAATGCAGTAAGAAACAGACAAGCTCCTCTTCCTTCTGTGAAATCCTACTAATTGGTGAAAGCTCTTAAAACACATATGCCAATAGGCTAGTTCTATTATTAGTAACGTACCAAACATAGATGGTAATATATTAGGTTTCTCTGCTGGCTAAATCATCTGTGTGCGGAAACGTTTCTGTCTTGGAAATAAAGATTTAAACACATATTGAAAATTAACGGTGCTTACTGGTCTTACTAAAGAAGAGATGGCCCTCACAACTCTGTTGATGGTTAGTACCTATTTAAATGTTCTTCTGAAGTCTGAAAGCTTAGGAATTCAAAAGTTGTATAAAGAAGGCTGATGTAGACCATGAATAAAAGAAAATGTAACAATCTATGAAAAATATGAAAAGACTAAAAAAGGCTTTCAGAAGTCTCTAACAGATCTCTTCTCAGTAGCCCCCCCACCTTAGGATAGGTATTTATCTTGATTTTATTATTTTTTTGTTAATTTCAAAATGTGTTGAGTGAAATCAAGCAAAAGGTGAGAAAATGTCAGCCTTGTCAACCACCAATGTAGTATGTAAGCACCTAGCAATTAAAAAACCTGCAATATCTTTCATAAAGATCAAGTAGATCATGCTTTTCTTTAAACAGAAATAATTACACCGCTCATTCATTAACTTCTTCATAAATCCTATTAATTTTGAACCACTATATTATCCTGGAAATGCAGTTGAGGCTAAATGAACCTCATTACACGGTGTCCATGAAAATGGTAATAGGAATAAGGGTAGGCAGTGCAGATGGTAATAATTAATTGCTCATCTTCTAGCATCACAAACTTTAAATCAACAGTTCCATTACAAAATAAAATGATTTTGTTTGCCAGAGGCATTTTAGTATGGTCCATGTGCATTGGTGGTAGGTTCTTTTTAATGCAATTTTTAAATGGTGAAGAGATAAACACGCAGTGATTTTTATCTATGTTTTTGATAAATGAATGTCTCAGCAAAATTTTACAGCTAAAAAGGTTATTTACTTAAAAGAGATTTTCTGTATGTGGAAAGGTCAGATTTTTTTAGATTGCTGTGAAATTGCTTCTGCCTTTTAGCAAATCTTCTAAGACGGCTCCTCTCCTTGTAGTGTTGACAAGGACACAGGAAGGATGTGGCCTGAAGAAATCAAATGAACAGCATAAAATCCTAGCTGGTATCTTCTGCTGCCACAGTTTGTGGGTTTTGAAATTCTGTCAAAATGTTGAACAATATGAGAAGACAGCAAGGACTTCTGAGCAAAAATCAATAGCCAAGTCTTTTGAACTGTCCATGTACAAAGTTCTAATGAAAATGTCCTTGAGGGAAGTTTTAATAGTGGACTTGGAGATCAGCTCCTCCATTGCCCTGATAGCATTGTGCAGCATTTGAAGTTTTCAAAGGTACCAATCCACAAAAGTTTGGCTCATACAACTAAGGATGAAGACGCCTCTGAGGGATCTCAAAACCAGCAGTCTGCCACCGAAGACTATACAGACTACTCTCTGTATTATTTGCACTGTGGCAGGTTTTAGCTGGAGGGTACAATTTACTTCAAGGGAGTTTCTAAGTCTTTAAATAGCATACAAACTAATAACTGATCAGATGCTCAACGCTATACAAGAAATGCTCCTCTCTGACTAAAGGGATTTTACTTAATCTACTGTAAATAGATGGAAGTTTTCTATAAATACAATTTACAAAATGTTAAATAAGGTGTGGACATAATATCCCATTAACTGGGAATACATTTCTTTGTATCCGTCTGAGCCTGTTAAAAATGCAAAACATTCAGCGCTGCATCAAGGTCATTCTGGGAGAACTGCCACACATTAAATTGAGGTTAAAATGGTTGGTAAGTGAGGGTTATACAGTAATTGCACCGCCGTTCCCCTAAACCACAAAATGCATACATTTACTGTGCCTTTGGAGCATTTTTCCCCCAGTGCCATTGAGAATTCATATGCATTCACTCTCAATTATAGTTAGTGTTATTAGAGTAAAATCTTTTGCTATTAACATATACGGGATCTGGCACAAGCACAGGAAATGTTTCAATTAACTGAAAATGTTAATTAAAAAACCCCCCAAATGATAATGCCTTTTTCATTATATAATGGTGTTCCATATAGCCTATATATCCTAATAAAGATGTGTCACAAAGTCAGCACAGAGATTTCCTCAGAGACAAAAAATCAGCATTTTAAAATTTCTTTTGCTTAATCAAGGGAACCTTCCTTTGCTTTACGCAGAGCCACAAGCCAAGGTGCTGCTGCTGGCCAAGGTGAGGAGCACATCTCTCCTGCCCTGGTCAGCTGAAACATAGCGAGAGCAGGCTCCTTTTCCTTCCATGGGCTTCAGATCACTTGGGCATCTTAGAGAGACACAACATCATCGTGAACTAGCCAGAGTTCCCTCAAGTCTGCTTATAGCAACACATTTCACAACTTAAAACCAGAAAAAATCAGCCACATAGTCAAAAGTACACGTTTTCCCTTCTCGTGTGCAGCCACTGCTTTGATATCTGCCAAACAACTGCGATTTTGCAGTCACTGCTCTCCAAACTCTTTCCCATCTACAGATCGTTCCATACTTTCAGGTATTCATTCCAGCAATACAAAGACTGATAAAGATACCATGCACGTTCACAGCATTCAAAACACCCAGGCTACTGCAGCAGCCCCACTGTTTCTTCTTTCTATTCATATGCAACCTAAACATGATGGCATTAGTACAGAACAGGGACTCCTAAGGCCAACCCAGCAGGTAGAATCAAGGCAAAGTAAATATGTTAGTAAGTACAAAGCAGCATATCAAAAGTTAGCAAAATAAATTGTTGCAGGTAATTGTGAATGGTTTAATTTATGGGAAGCCTGTCTATAAATACCAGAAAGGTGAAGAAATATGAAAGTTCACATCTATCCTATTATATGTAATTGAAAAGTATCATGAAATTACACAACGCTTAGAAGTTTTAAGACCACAATTTAATGGACGTGTTCATCTCTAGCCTTTGAATAATTCCTGAATGATCATGAACTGAGTGCTTAGAGAACTCTCAAATACCATGACTTTCACTCTGTAGTTTTGTTAATGCTGGTTTTTTTTGCTCCATAATGGAGAGGAAGTATAATTCACTGAGCTATTTCGTGTTCTATAATGCACTTGAGTCAATTCCATATCTGTCTGAACAGAAAGATGTCAAAGAATTAATCATCACCTGCCTCCCAGTTAAAACTATAAAGGCCAGTTTCCCTTGTTTTGAGTATTCACTTAGTGCTAATTGAAGCAGCACTTAAATATCACAATAGAACAATTCACTCTGAGAACTCTTTCCCATTCCCATCTTCCTTCTGCCACCCTCCCTCCCCATTAAACTGTTTTCTCTTCAAACTCGAAGAACAGCATGAAGCTTGTCATGGATTTTTATTGCTGTAGGAATACATATGGGTGGAGTGCAAGTGATGGAGGAGAGTTGGAAACAAAATGAGATTTTTTTGCCATTTTTTCACTCTGTTAATCTGCTTTTTGAAACATAATGCATATGCATTAAATATTAATATGAAGCAATGACAAAATCAGTATTTTTTCATAATGTTTCTGAGGGTAGAATTCTACATAGGACAACTGATTTCTTGAAAATACAGCTTAAGATCACTAAAGAATTAGAGCATCACACAGAACAACTGTATGCTTTGAGAATTTAAAAAGAGAAAGCAACTTATCATAGGGTATAGGGGATGAATGAGAGTTCCTTTCATTTAAGTTCTTCGCTATGAGGGCGGTGAGGCACAGGAACAGGTTTCCCAGGGAAGCTGTAGATGCTCCATTATTGGGTGTGTTCAAGACCAGGTTGGAGAGGGCTTTGAGCACACCCACTCTAGTGGGAAATGTCCCTGCCCATGGCACTAGATGAGCTAAGGTCCCTTCCAACACAAAGCATTCTGTGATGCAGCTGAAATGTACTAATTCGACCTAAACAGATACATGATTTACCAAGAAAGGAAAGATTGGTTATGGCTCAATTTCACAAAGTCACATTTATGAACGTGTCTAATAACAAAATATCTGGACAGCCAAACAGATGCACAACACTGGTTACTTTTACCTATGTAGCTGTACAGATTTTAATTTATTAAAGAAAAAACATTCGACCTACACATTTGAGAACAATACACAAGCTATTGAAACTGCTTAAACTAAGTCTTGCAGCCCCTAATATATCTCATCATCATTTCAGTATCCTTTGAACTGTTCTGATAACACTCCCAGAAGTTGTTGCGCCATCGCTATACGAGCAAGAAAAGAGTAGTCCCTACTGTAATTGCAATCAAAGCTTGACAAGGGATGAAAAAATAAGGGATGAAGAGAAGGTAAGGGAAAGTAAATGCTGCTCTACACAATAGAATTCTAGTCCCAGCTGAAATGATGTTAGCTGTGGTAGTGACATTAAAATGAATGTGTTAATTATGTGCATGAATGTGTTAATTATGTGCATCCTATATTTGTAGAGAACTAGAAAATCTCCAGTCTAATTTAACAAAATCCTACCATTTAAGGCAATAAAATGTTCTTTTGACCTATAGATGCTGTACTAGGCAAAATGAAAAATCAGGTGTGATATGGAACTCAAGCCTGCATCTCACCTCTCCATCAATAAAACTGGGATCTTATTTTTTCATGAAGATGACAGAGAGATTAACGGGTTTGAATTGTTCAGATACAAAAGGATGAATGATCGGGAGAGGGATGTAAAGAAAGGAAATTCCTTTCTCAAGAAAGAGAGCAGTGTGAGCATGGACCACACATTGAACTGAACAATAAATTCTCTACATGGAGTTGGAGCATTTAGCGAGACAACTTCTAGAGAAGTTAGTAGAGGCAATTGAATGTATGACTGTAAGGCAATGCAAAAGGTAAAACAAGGGGAGATTTCAAATCAAACTTCAATCTGTGCTTTCCCTGGTTCTTCTAGAATTGGGTGTGGGGTGTGTCTGTGCTGTGGTGTTGAGATTTATGTTTTTTCCCTAATATTTGGCAATTACTGTTTGCGAAAAATGCATTGCAACGAAAACGTTCACAAGCAGAACGTTACCCGTCTTAACACAAGATGTGCTTCCATGTGCAGTATTAAGTCTCACCACACAAGAGCTGCAGCTGGCCCTTCCTAGTAGCTGAGCTGCTCTACGCATTTGGAAAACTCTTCAAGAAGACTGTGACACGCAGATTCCATCCATGCCCTACAGAGTGATGCAATTGAACCCGGTTCAGAATATGCAGGAAGTGATCTCGTTTTGAGACGTGATAAGGATCCAGCATGCCCCTGAGGTCACGTACTCACATTCAGCTGACAGAACTGATACAAATCCGTGGTGCACTGTTTTCCAAAAGGAGTTATAATGAGGCTTTCCTATTAATAAATCAATTAATTGGAACAGATTAAAAGGGCATGAAGTGTCCAAATGAGAGAGACAAGAGTTCATACGGATGGCATCTTCCAGCTGAGGAGCTTGAAAACACAGCCATTAGTGATATCTGTTCTTAATGCTGGATTGCACGATCCCGTTACAAAGAAATTTTAAAATTTGGATTTATTTCATATTAACTTTCACAGCTCTTAATAGATTGTTTCAACATCCACCTGAGGTAAAATGATTCTATTTTCAGTGCGTACTAGACTGACTTCACTGATTGTAGCAGACTGAATTGTATTTTTGTAAGGCTTTTCAACAGGCAGCCAAATAAATAGCTTTTTCCCTGCTGCATGGTTTGCTGTTTGCTTAAGCAAAAAACCAATTTCTGGAGAAGACTCCACAAGGGCTAAATTCCCTGCCATTTACAAGTGTCCCATTAGAGTAGCTTTCTATATGGAAATAACGTTCCAAGACAAGGAGAGAAAGAGTAGGTCTGAGGTCCACTGTTCTTGATGTGTTTTATTATTTCTTTTTCATTTGAAGAGTAGAGCTGTGCTCCCATGAGAAAGAGAGAGTAATATCTGAATACAAATGTCTCCGGAAACTGGAGCTTCTTTAAAAGTAAAATCCGCTTTCTTGCCCTTTTTTTTTTTTTATCCCCCCCCTACACACACACACCCTGGTATGCATCAAGGACAAGGGGAGACCTGACAGCTTCAGACTCAAGCTGTCTTTTGTTAAAAGGTTTTTAATTAGAAATTCAAACAAAAAACTCCTACTGGGGCAGCATGTATTAGAAATGTTGGGATTTGGGCTTGATTACTCTTTTCTTTAATAGAAGTTTTTGTTTTAAAACAACTGCAATTAGAAGGATGGGGTGAATGAGACCCTGTGCATATACTGGCAGTATGAAGAATTACCAGTTACTAGTGTTATTCCATCTAAAAGAGGGGAAAAAGAAAAGTGAAAGCTTTTAATGAAAGTTCACAGAGGTGGATTTAATTTAGATCTATTAGGACAGACATTCTAAATCTGCACGATTAGAATTGATTATTGAAAGAATGTTTACTGAAATTTAACAGCCATCTAATGAACTCTGACATTCATCTACGTTATAAGTAATAGTCAAGAAGCATCCTCTAATACTTGGCAGTTATATACTTAACAGTGTTTTAAGTACAAAAGTTGTATTTAAATTAACTTCCTTTCAATTGGGAATGTAATTATTAGAATGATAAAAGACATTCTCTGCTTCGCTGGAACACTTCCAGGCAGTCTTACACAGATGAACCAACGCCATCAATCCCACGCTGATCACCCGTGCTTCTGTTTGCATAGTAAGGAGGACTTCTGGGGGTTCAGCAGACCAAAGAGGTGTGCAGCAGACCAAAGAGGTGTGCAGCAGCCTGGTGACGATGGCTGCCTCACCGCTGCAGCCATCCCAGGCTGTGTTTTCACTTGCACAGACAGGACATTTCTTATTAATGTTCAGCAATGTTTAGAGAGATAGCCCAGGAAGAGACATGGTAACCTAGGACACGGTGCTGGTCACACAGACTTAATGAGATCTCTGGGTGACCCAAATAGTACACAGCAGGTCAGACCACAGAATTCCCTTGTGGTTTGAATAGCAACAGTAACACTCCCTTGTCTGAGGGCAGTATCATGACACTTTCTGTTTGCCACCAAAGGCTGGACCGGAATTGCGATGCACGGGAGAACAATTATATTCTGTAGTGGGCAAAGGGCACTTGGGAACCTGGCGAGTTTGGATGCATATATTAGATATCTGATAGCAT
This sequence comes from Megaceryle maxima, assembly GCA_024605025.1. Lineage (NCBI taxonomy): Eukaryota > Metazoa > Chordata > Aves > Coraciiformes > Cerylidae > Megaceryle > Megaceryle maxima. The sequence goes on along the minus strand of JANHGN010003889.1, from coordinate 61,417 downwards.
TTAATGAGTGATGTTTTTGTCTAGAGGTATTTTGCACTAGAATACTGACCATAACCTCACTGTTGAGCTCCAAACCCAACCTTGTAGCTGCTGTGATTGAAGTCATTGAGTTTTGGCCTCCAGATTACTAGCAGCATTTATAAAGCAGGGGTTTGAATTTGTCAGTGGATCACCTTACCTGTCTTCTGGAGTTATGTACATATTCTATATGGAGTTATGGAGTTATGTACATATTCTATATGAATATGTAAATTAAAGAGCTCAAATGTGCATTTAAATTGTATTCATAATTGCCTTCTAGGAGATAGAGGGAATAAGAGGCCTTTGAGGAAAAAGCAAGAAACTGGCGTACAGAACACGCAAGCAAAGAAGCTAAGGAAAGAATTACAGATTTAAGTATATGTAAGTCATTAAACTACACATAAGATGACCAGGGTTTATAGTGGAGAGAAAAATACCTTCTTCCTTTTTCACACGGGGTCAAAACAGGAACATCCCAGGAAAAGCAATCAGAAACTTTATTCTGTGCATGACAAAGCTTCTAGGAGCCTGTACAGTTCTACCTGCCTAGAAGAGTGACCTGAATAATAGGACTTGAAAAGAAATTACTTTTTCTTCTAAAGGTACTTCAGAGTTATTCCTCTGCAGATTGCTGCTTCTATTTTGACCAAAGACAGAATGTGTGGGGGTCTATGTATCTTCTTCCATACATTTATGCACATGTTCGGTGTGGGTATTACCGGTGAGAACACTATTTTCTACTCAACAATAACTAGACTTCTCTAAATTTAATCTACTGCTGAGGTTTAAAAGTTCAGTTCAAATCACCTTCTGAAAATTCAGTTTGAGGTATCTTCTCTAGGTAAGACACTTCCTACATTCACTTAGTCGTGGGTTATTTCTCCTTCATAATGTAGTATTTTGTGTTCTACATCGCTTCAAAGGTGGCTGCCTTAACAAATTTACATGCCAGTTGCAAAATACACTTATAGATGTCACAAATCACTTTTGGGCCTCTGAGTCTGGAAAATCATTGAAATATTATGAAACGTGGGTTTTGTTTATTTTTTTTTTTCCCTTTTCTTTTAATACCAGAAATGATTGTCTTGGCAGTGCACAGACTAGTTCCCTTGCTTTTAAATAATACCAATAGACAAAAATCCTTTCTGGGAAGATTTGTGAGTTTTGCTTCACCAGAACAGGTTCCCAGTTCTGTAGAGGACATGTGCATGCATGTACTTCACCTTTCAATGACTTCTTTAATATTTAGGAGACTTTGGGTAATCTTTACTAAGGAGAGATCTTCACTTTTTGCTTCTAATTCTTCTATTTCCTAATCAAATTTGCAAGTAATGATTTTAATTTATAATTCTCATACTAACCTTTAAAGTGAATGTATTTAAAAAACAACCAGTGCTTGGAGACAGTATAAATCCCTATAAAGTTCTGAAAGTTGAGCTCAAGGCAGTAATTACAAACAAGAAAATGCACTGAGCTTATTCAAATTACCTACTATGGTGTCTCCTTCAATGTAATTATCTATTTTTATATTCTATAATTTTTATAAGTTTCTTGATTTTGTTGGGGGGATTTTTATTTTTTATTGTGGATTTTTACAAGCTTTGCTATCCTGGAACCTCTTTAAAATTTGCCTGTTACTGGGTTTGGAAAAAAACACAACAATCTAATTTAGAAGCGTTACAAATCTTTAAAATACATAAATCTTCATATAAATGATCATTAATAAAAATTAGCTAAATGAGGATTTCCTACTATGATGTACTTGGTACTGAAGTGTTTTTACATCCATGTAAGGTTGCTGCATACACCTTAGTGGTGCTGTTGTTCAGTAGGAGTTCAAATTACCTTTGGATATCACTAGGTGTTGTACTGGTTTACGGGAGTTTAAATAACAAGTGAGCTCAGCTGGAAAAATACCAATAGCTCCTGGCAACAGTGACTTGCTAGGATTAGAAACCTACTGCTTTGCCTTGATTCTTAGCTGTATTAATTCCCAGTACCTGAAACAATCTTGCTACAAAGTTTTTTAGGATAACAGGAGGCAATTCTGATTTCATAAAGTAGGCTTGTGTGGAATTGTGAAAAAGATAGTTGAGTCCGATGTGTACTGCATATTTAATATGCAAATCTGTTTTCATGTTAATGCTAAATATCAGCATGATCAATGGCTAGGGTAAGTTCAAAACACTGCCAATCACGATGAGCAAAATTATCCATGTTTATGATTTCTTTTTCTGTCCACCTTTGAGTTTCTTAATTGCATGCATCAAAATAGCTGTATTGAACTTCTACTTGTTGAAGTACAACTTGAAGTTGTACTGAAGTTGTATATTATATTAAAATAATTATGTGTCAAAGGTCACTTCCTACTACAGTCCTTGAAGCCTGTGCCTAGTAAGTAAGAGAGAAATCAAACCAGTCACTGCAACTCATGAAAAAGAAGAACCTATTGTGCTTTCCACTATGGCAATATCAACCGAAAGTTACTATTACTCCATTTCAGATTGGCAATTGGTAACTTGTACTAAGATCCCTCTGAAAATCCATGCCATTTTTATCCTATTAAAAACGTTATGCTAGATGGCAACAGTCATTCACACCCCTGCGAAGAAATTTAGTCAGATTAGAGAAGTTTACAATGGTTTTAGATCGGACAACAGTTTGCATGAATGGTGTCTAGAAGCTGCTACATCTGAACCCAGTTGAGATGACAGTCAGTCTTACATCGAAAACATAAATCTCAAGGTGCTCAGGGGACAGCCACTCTGCAGCATAACTGCTGACACTCGTATTTATTGTAAGAGGATTCTCCTTCAGTTTTTCAGAGACCAGCTACAGATGTGTAAATAGAAGACAGATGAAAAAAAGAAAAAGAATAGTTTGCATAACTGCTATTTATTTCAATGGAGCCATTATTTTGGAACATAAGACTGTTCTGAGTCAGTGACCAGGATGAAGGTGCAGCTAGCCCAGTATCTTGTTTATGAGGTCACCAAGCAGTAAGGAAGACCACAAGAACTGGAGGACATACGCCACAACGTGCACTACAACACCACAAACTGTTATCAGATATTTGATACAAGCACAAGTGTTTGCAAACCTCCCCAGTGATATGGTTAAACATCTGAAACAAATGTGTCCCATCTTGCAATTTTCATAAAAAGAAGCTAAAGCTAAGCAGTTATTCGATAGTGTAAAGCTATTGACTTACATCCATGACTTTTCAATGAGAACCTTTTTATTATTAAAAGTGTTATAAGGAAAAAACCAACATTCTTACTAAAGTTCACTGTGGATATTTTAAGATACTTTATGGTTCCACACCTCTTACAACATATTAAGCAAAATGTTCATATCCTAAGCACAAGGCTCTTGATATAATCCAATATATAAATATTGGAGTCAATGATCTTTGGAGGTCCCTTCCAACCCCTAACATTCTGTGATTCTTGGAAATGATAAATATTATTTTCACTTTCACCACTGCTGTGCTGTGGAAAATCCTCTGACATTTTCTATCTACAGGCAGACTATGAACGTAGTAAAAGATAAAATCGTGGTGCCATCAAGTTGGTCCATTTTACTTATTATTTCCCAACAGCTAGGAACATAATCTATTGCATTTTTTAGTTCTATTTACACTCAAAGCAAAGTTTGTGAAAGATTCTTGAAGAGTCTGCTACCTTCTTGACTGTGGTCTCCCCAGTTTGTCCCACTTACTCTCAGAGGTAAAACTCTGAGACCAGCACTCTGGGACATTTTGATAAAGCTAAGTGAATGCTAATGCCAGTGCCTAGTGCAGCTAATATAACTCTCTCTCCACTGGAACAAGAGAAAAAAAAAAAGCCACACACACGCATAATCATGGCTATTAGGTATTTCTGAATACATTCACTCATATGCTCTTATTTGTCTGGTCATGAATTGAAAAGACCTTTTATATCAGTAACATTTAAAAAATAATGTCTTAACCAGATATGTATAAGAAGAACGACACTACGTGGTGAAATTGTTTCATATTATCAGAAGGTGGATTCAGCATATCTGCAAAGAACACGCTGGTTGTTTTCTTTTTAAATGCATTTTCCTTGGCTGATTAATGAAGAACTTTGGATACAATTTAATCTATCCAGGGATGCAAATGTTAGTTTATATTTTTCAAGGCTGATTACTGAAGAAGTTCTAAAGCAGTTTAATCTGTTCAGGGATGTTAAACAAATATGTCAACATTCATTTTACATTTGTGTCTACCACAGCTAAACTAGAAGAATGCTGGAAACAGATTGCAGTACTCTGTTTGCTCAAGGGAAAAAAAAAAAAAAAGTCAATATGCTTCATATTTTACAGAAGACGCAAACTCCTTTCTAAGATAAATGTTTCTCAGATTGAAGTTTTCAGTAGCTTTACTGTGCAGATTATGGTCTGGCGTTCTGCCATATAATGATATATAACCTTATAGCTCACTATTATGCAAATAACAATTTGGCTTGGAGATCTGAGTGCTTAGAGTTTCTCCGAGGACTATCATATATTTCAAACTTCTTAACACCAAATTGCATTTGACATCTAATTTGAACTCAATTTATGTAGAAAAATAATTTTAAAAATCCTCTTGTGTACTTTTCTAATAAGAGAAGGGTTACATTTTAATTTTTTCCTTTTTTTTTCATATGTAAATATATATGCGTACAGTAGCTTTAATTTGGATAGACAGGGAATACACCATTAGATAGTCCACTATGTATGAAAGAGAATGTAAAATAAATATGGGAAACGATAGCAAAAATGTTAACATTCATACAGGCATCTCGTATTAATTATTTTTTACAAAATAAGACTGACAAGTACATATGCACTCAACCATGTTGTACAGGGAATTAATACTGGAGAATGGCATATGAAACAATCAAGTTCACAAGTTGGTAATTAATCTGGGAAAGGTCAATTCTAAACTGCACTTTTCCTTTCAGACCTCTTAAATTCAGCCAGCGGGGTCACTACTACACTTAGAGATCATTCAGTCTTCATCCTTGCCCTACCAAGGACGCCAAGACTTAATTTGGCACAGTGGGTTTTTATGCCAATGGCTCAAGCTTGCATTTCAGAAGCTGGTCTAACTGTACATTTAAATATTTATAACCTTCAAATTCACAAACACTCAATCTCTGTCACATTTTCTTTCTATATGTATGTATTCATAAAATGTGAAAGATTACATTACTTAGAACTATTTATTATTCTGTAGCTTTGCCTATCTGTTTGACTGAAAATGTTGAGTTTAATTGATGTATAATAAGAGTTTAAAAATGACGAGCAATGAAAACCAAAGAACGCAGTCTTGCGCTAAGGAGGAAACTGGAGGAATTACTACAGGTAAAAATAAAACGAAGGCCAAAGAGGGAAGGACACAGCTAAGAGCTTGGCAGCTGTAACTGCCTCACCTCTACTTTTGTTCAGAAACACTCAAGCCTTTTGTAAACTTGTGTGTTACCTTGGAGGGTTACTGCACAAAGTAAGGGACCAGGTACCCAACGGCCTAGAAGGTGCTGCATAACATAAAACCTCAACTTGTTTCATTGTTCCAAAGCCTTACATTTCTCACTCTGCAGAAAACACAGCAAAAAATCCAGTTTAACAAGCCCTCATAATCATTTACGCTTCATCCTTTGCTGTTAGTATTTTGCTTCTATGCAGTAATGATCCTCAAACATCAGCAACAACTCTGTAACCTGTGGCACACGGGGACCGCTATTTCTGACCAGTGCAGCAATTCTGTATAGGAATTGGTTCTGTTTGGTCATGATAATCTTTTCAATCTTTCGGTGTTCACTTTCCTTTCTGACATGTCAGTCACGGTGCTCCACTTCCCAATGTTTCTTAAGTCCCCCTAGCATGCATAGTTTCATCCATTCTATCTTGAGTGACATTTCTCTGTCAAGCCACATGAAGGGATCACAACATTTTGAAAGGACCAACATGTTTGATGAGCACCAGTGAACTCTAAGAAGGATTAACAGGAAAAAAAAATATTTCCAAGTGGATATTTTAGGTAATAGGAAATTGTAAATGGAAACACTAAATTTAACAGAGCTGAATAATAAATAATAATTAAAATTAAAAAATTTGCAATTTGCTTAGATTTTAGGAAGACTTTGATTCAAGTTAGCACTGTATTTGAAGTAAAGTGAAGGTATAAAATAAATTCCAGACAATAATACTGTCGTAGTGAGTTCAGAGCAAATGTGTTCTTGGACTGCTCTAACAATCCCTGTTGCAACAGAGCACTGCGAATGCTGATTTTATCATGGCAGCCCTTGCTAACGTGTCTGCATCTAAGGATTTGTCAGTGGCCGTGTTACCGAATTCATTTCTCAAAGGTTTACAGCGTGGTCAAAAACTCACTCCTGGGAGAAGCCTGGCATTCCAACTCTTCACTTAAACCTTTCTCTTGTAAGCTTGCTCTAGACAATTGGTAGTACTTAGAAGGGGAAGCACAAATCCCTCTTCCAAAATTGCCGGTTTTATTACTAGGTCCTAACATACAACTTTTAAAACAATTATTAACTTCCTCTTGCACACCAAAACTAGCCCTCCGTAAATCCTGACCTAATGACATGCTGAGCAGGTAGAACTCAAGATGGCTAAAAGACTCGTCAGCTCATTTACACTGATACTCAGTGTTCCACTATCAATAGCAGTGCCCAAAGAATTCACATTGTAACTGTAGAAAATCATGCTTCTGAAAGACTGAATTAAAGAGGAAAAGTTAACTGAAGCTGTGTCTTCTTCTCTGGGCAAAAATATATATATTTTTAATATTTGTGTCTGTGTGTGTGTGTTTTGAAAATACTTAAACAGAAAGGGAGACTTTCACATAACTTCAGTATTCACTCATTTAAAAATAATGCGTGCCTACAGTAAAAGAGACCACGATACCTGGTCTAGCTTTAAACACTGGCTCTGAAAGTAAACAAGCCCTGGCAGTGCACAGTGGAGACCACAGCTAGAACAGGAAACTTAATTATCCTAATCTCAGGCAAATGACAGTGAGCAGGGATTGACCCACCAGCTTCCGTATACAGATGAAAAGCATTTGCTACTCTAAATATACTGGCAGTAAAAAGCATACGTTCATCAAATAGTTCTGTTCTGACATTAATTCGAAGTACTCAGTTGGATGATAATCCCATTATTATAACTAAACAAACAATGCACAGTGAATAATTTCCTCTACATTTTTTTTCTATTACTCTTCTCACACAATGTCTGCAGCTCGCCTGAGCTGATTCACCATTCATTTGTTTTCAGTTATTTTGGGGAAGACTTGGGAACATTTCAACAACTGTCCTTTATTTATTTATTTAAGCTTAAGCTTTGCCATGTGACACTATTCTAGTGGATACGGTCAGGTACTGGATAAGCGTGAACCAAATAGAAGGTCTTGTGAATACAGTTATTAAAAAATCCCTGCTCTGGACAAGCACAGTGCTTTCTTCCACCCAGCACATTCTTTCTAACAGGGAAAGCCACTGAGACTGGATAGAGTAAGCTAAGGAAAATATCAAGTGCATATTCCTTATTGCCTCTTGCTTATGTATGCTGTTGATTTTCCCTTTGAATACATTAAAATAAAGTCCCAATACTTTGTATATTTTCTACTAAAGAAATAAACCTATATATACACACACTTAGAAACAACATTAAAACAGGAAAATCACGGTAGTGAAGAAAGTAACGTGGACTAAGAAGGAATGATGATTAAAATAAATTCTGTTATTTAATTCTAAGCAATTTTTTAGTAAACACTTTGAAATTCTTTCCTACAAAGTAGTGATGTTGTAACCTACGGGATGCCTGTCTGCACAGAATATGGATGCTGTGCCTTTAATTCCTCAGTATTAACAGGAAATTCAGATTCAAATGATGAATTACAATAAGTGTGCAATCACTAAAATTATTCCTAAGAAGCATTATTTAAAGAATTGAGAATATTAGTTAAAAAGGCTGCAATGTAACGCACTATGTGGCCACAGACTATAAAGTTTTCATTCTAAAAACCATCCCAGAGGATGTTTTTGTGTACACATTTGTTAACAGCCCCCCAAAAGCACAAAAAATAAAAATCCTAACATGTTGTAAAGCAAATTTAACATACACAAAATTCCAGTTAAAATAAAACATAAACTTGTAGTATTTCTACTAGTATTGTCTTCCATAATGAAAGCTTGCTTACTACTAAAGAAAGCAGCAATTTTAACAGATCACTGATTACTAAGAACACATATTGCAGTGACCTGGCTTTATTAAACGTGGAACACTGTTGGGAATATAATACGAAAGTGATCTTGAAGTAACAACGTTGTCCAACTCCAATTACACAGATCCTAAAATATAATCCTATTTTATGCCTAGAGAGAATATCTGGCATAGAATTGTATAGTTCACCTTTGGGACTGAACTTTAAAACATACAGAACTAAAAGGAAGATTAGGTGGCAAAATCTACATCTAAAAATGTGCAATATTTATGCAAGCAATCGCAGTACTGTGATTCAGCAAACACTGGATTTTTTTTTTTATATGTAAATTATTTAGAAAGAATATACTGAAAATCAGGCAGTTGACAGCTCTGTCCATTAGTTGGCAATAAGACTTCAATGTTTGTGCTTGTTAAACACAGTCTCTAGATCAAAAATGTACAAATATTCAATCATCTAGTGACTCACTTGCTATAAGAAGATAGTAACGTTTTAATGTGATTACACGAGGACTAATGCTAAGCCTATCTACAGCATATTTTTTAAGCCTAGAAACACAACAGGATTTGACAAATTTAATTTTCACTACAAATGATCTAAAACTATCCAGTAAATGCCAAAACCTTGAGACAACAACGTGCCACATATCCCTGTTTGCCATGGAGCGCGCCCCACGGATTTCAACTGAACTGAGACAAAAATATTTATCAGTAAGGTAGACGAAGAATGGAGAAAAGTTACTTATACCTTTTTGTAAAAGTATTTGTTCCTTCTCATGCAAGGGTTTTGAAAACTCAGAAATGTTGAGCAGTTCTATAATTGGGCAAAACGGGTTATGATGATTTCATTTCATGTACCTTTTAGCCTGGCCACGTATTCTACCAGTTCTCGTCATGAAGATGTCTAAATATTTCTCTAGTAAGAAAAAGATCACAAAGGACTTCATCTCTGAGTAGAGTAACACTGTCATTTCATCTTTTATCACTGAAGTCCTTTATTAGTTACTCCTAGACAAGAAAAGCAGCACGTCATGCTGCTTTGTAAACCTCACAAATTCAAGGGTGCTTTCAAAAAGCACAGTATGCAATTTTTGTACCGCTACATAAATAAGAATAGCAACACAACTAGCCTTAAACATTCTCCTTTCTGAGACACATCCACGCACTTGAATATTGTTCCTTACATGCTGTAGAGGAATCCATCTCAAAAAAGGTGACTCACTTTCAGACTACGTTACATGGCCCATCAGTTGCTGCTACTCCAGCAAACTGAAAAACTAGTATTACATTTCTAAGAGCGGCTAATACAACACGCCAAACTGATTATTTAGTGATCAGCCTACATTACCAAACAAATTTCTTCAAAAATCAGTACTTTGATCTGTGGTCAAGTAATAATAATAATCAACAACATCATAAACTGTTTGCCTTCTATGCATGAGGTTTAACCAAGGACAAATTAAACCCTTAAATCCATTTGCTAACCCTTCAGTATCACCAGAATGTGCTTCTCTGGAAAGAAAGAAGAGAACTAGTCTTACAGCAGAGTGCCTGGAAGGGTATCTTCTGTACTTTGTCAGATTCAGGTTCAACATAAAGGGCTTAACTCATTATTACCAGGCGTGCCTTTCTTCAGTAGCTGTCTAACAAGGGATTACTACTTCTCTTCTAGATTTTCATCTCCTTTTCTTTCCTTTTCCCCCAACTGTTCATAGCCAGTCTACTTAACTTATAGAATGAAGAATATCCACAATGGCTTCAGTTACTTATGATGTTGCAATATGCTCAGTTAAGACTCTCTTCTTCCAGTTCAACTATTACATACGGATATATGCCACTCATTCCTGATGCATAAATGCTTTTAGGGAATATACAAAGACAACAATTATTTCACTCTTTTACTAAACCCATTTTTAATTATCTCTACTTGGTCTTGTAAGACCATGAAGAACACTGATTAAGAGTTAAGGGCTCACTCGCCTCTTTCATCCCAAGCAACAACATCCTGTTTTAGAAGGCCAGCTGTCAGACCAACCTCAGAAAACCCACACCCATACACCAAAAAGCAAAACGATGCAGAACCACTGACAGTATCATGGGGCTATAAAATGGGCAGGTACTTATAAGGAGTCAATAACTGTCTAAGAATTTCTGAAATGAACTCAGGTGATAAGTTCATGGATTTGAGACAAACTACCTTTTAAACTATAAGACATTTCTGTGCTAGAATGAACAATACGAAAACACCCATCGTCTGTGATCTTTCCAAAGATTTCTTCTGTCTGTTGGTGATAGTGCTCTGTATGATATGAACAATAAACACTTTGGAAATAGAGAAGACACACAAAGTAGCAGAGCTCATAAGGAAAGAAGAACAGATGGTTTCACTAATGAGTTCTCTAAGATAGACACCCTGTTCTCAGTGGACACACTGCAGTAGCTAAAATGTTATAGTGATTATTTTCTTAAATGATTAGACCTTTTCTAAACAGATTTACATAGCCTAATTGTATTAATCACTCAAAATCAATAGGCAGCAAGCAGCAGACTTTCTAGGGGTTCTTTGCTTGCAAGAGATGGTTTAATATTGTGCTGCAATTCAAAGGTATCGACGCTTTCTTCGTCATAGTAGTCTCGATACAAACATGAGACTGAAGTTTCATACTCCTAAGAGATCTTCCAGATTAATTTATGAAGACCTATTAAGGTCCCCGATGTTAGGCATCAACAATTATAACTGTCAAAAAAGGCAACCTCAACTTTTTTTTTTTTTTGAGGGGATGTGTGTGCCCTTTTTCATTATTATTTATTTAATTCATTCTTCTAAGAAATAATCAGTTGCTGTTTCCGTGATGAACATGTATCATGATAAGCAGTCGGTGACCTCTAGAAACCAATTAATTCTACAGTATGCAACTTCATGACAACAAATTAATACCAATTGCATCCTTAGCTTTAAATTATTAAACAGTATTTTTGATTTTCAATTCTTATGAACAAATAAGACCCTTTTAAAGTAAAGGAAAACTTTGGAACTAATTATCTGAATTTCTTCAATGATTCCCGAAGTTTTCTTTCTTCATTTATATGCATTTGTTCATTTGTTGTGTCACTTTTTTACGGCAGAATATCATTAATGAGCACTTTTAGGACTAAAACAAAAAAAACCTGCAAAACTAAAAAACCAAACCAAACCAACCAAACAAAACCAACCACACCCCCCATGCAATCATTACATCTTTATCTTAGATTGTCCTATAAATGCAATTGCTTGGAGGCAGGTTAGCAGTTTTGCCCTTTTACTGTAGACTCATTACCATATTCTTGCTCAAAGTATGATACTGACTACCGTTCTTTGCTTTCTCATTAAAAAAAAAATAAAATCGTGTAAACAAATGCAAGAACATGTTGCCATTATTATAAAGACATTTAGTGTTAAATGAAGCCTCGTGCAATGTATTTATCATTACTGTGCTTGCGAAGAACAAACCTTTCTTTTGTTAGCACAACATGCCACAAATAAGCAAATGGTGAATGACACAGCGAGCTAAGGGATTTGGTGTGTAACAGTTTCAGATGCTTTACTGCTTAGAGAAACCAACCCTGGCTGCCTGAAAACCGAAGGAGGAAAGAAAAGGAATGAAGCAGCCCTAACTGTCAAGTGCTCGACTCTTCCCGGACAGTCTCATTCAAAACCATCACCTTCATTTTCTATTAGAGTGTTGAGAATTTTCTCAAGTATCCCATAGTCTGTTCCTGGATGTTTGTCCAAACTTCCCGCTTCCAGATCCTGGCTATTAATTACATACCACAGCTACTGGCACTGCCAAAGGCACTGCAGCTGTTGGGGAATTTAAAGTACGCCATACTTTGTTTCAAAATCACGACGAATAATTATGGTGCTATTTCAGTTCTTTCATTTATATTAAGATAATAATAATAATTTTGTGGGGAGAAAAACTGTAATTTCAATGTATAAAGCTATTATGAGCTTTTAAAATGACAGAGGGAATAAATAATGATGGAACCTGTTAACAACTTTAAAAGCCCAAATCCTCTCTGGAGTTTTAGACTGTATATTTGGTCATTAACCATAATTCCTGTAGGACAAAAGCTGAGCATTTTTTTCCGGCAAGTAGTTAAGTAAGATCAGTAAGATCCATGGCCATGGCTAAAATTCCCAGTAGAATCTGTTTCTTTTGCAAACTCTACAGATGGCTGAATTTTTGTGATTTAATTTGTCGTCATTGGTGAGTTTAAGTTGAGTTACCAAAACTTTTCTAATTTCTTAAAAATCTAAATGGAATATAGTACATCTCTGAAAGAAGGATTAGTTTGACAGCATTTATCACACATCAAGTGCATCATTCCAGTTTCTGCAGCTATAAATACATTTTAGGAATATAGTGATCATTTGGGACCAACAGCCTTCTTCGTACAGGAGATAACTATTTTTATCCTCCATTGTTTGATAATTGATTAATTTTCAGGTGGCAGGATTATTTTGTTTCAGTTGATAAATTTGTGCTAGTTTTTAGTTTAAAGCACATAAAGGTTCTGATGTTGCCGCATTCTGTTCTGTTATTTTATTTTTCATTTTTTCCTTCAGTCTTAGCTAAGGTGAACAGCTGGCAGCCATTCTCTGATACAAGTATTTAAAAACAAAGAAATGAACAAATAAAAACCCACAAACCCCAAAATCAATTACAAGTTTTACCGAACCCCCCCATGCATTTAAGGCAGGAATACGCCAGAACATTTCACCGCCTCTAGTTAGGATATACATAATGGTCAGCAGAAGGATCTGTGTACCGAAATGATACTTGCTCTCTCCTTACACCACCTTTTAGATGTAGCATTTAGGAACATCTCAATGTCAGAATAGAAAATGTAAATTAAGTTTAATACTAAAGCAATTCACTATGCTGTTTGAAAGTCATGGAAAGCAGGTATTTCTTAATGCTCTCAAAAAATATGGCACGGTTCAAGTACTCTAGCTCTCAAATTCATAAAAGTTGTCTATTTATTATTTTATTATCCATTATTTCCTGTTAGATTGTCCTTGTTCTACATAACAGATAAAAGAAAATGTGAGAAAAAAAATATTTACAACTCGAATCACTGAAACTTTCAAGCTACAACTTAGAAGTACGGACCCAAACTACAAGTTTTGAAAAGTCGCAGGCGTATGTGACTTCTCTGTGTAAATTATGTGGGACTTATCACTTGGAGGTTACAGAAACTGCATTAGTCATTCAAATTGCATGACTAGAATCAATGAATACTAAGTGACAGACACTCCATTTCTGGTCAAGCTTTTACTGCATCTCTTGAGTACGTTGGCAAGAAGTTGCCAAACTTTGTGAGTGGAACCATTACAGAAGCACAACGATGCTCTAAAATGTATTGCTCGGTGGCACAGTGTTATGAAACGGAAACGATCACAGGAAGGAAACCGTCCTATCTATGTATTCAACAGGCTTTACTACATTCGATGTGACACCTCTGGCAGATGATGTGACAACTCCCTTTGCGTCAAAAGTTCAAAAGCTATTTCAGAAACATCCTTGAATCTAGTGCAAGCTCCTTTAGATAATCAACAGCTCCTGAAATAGAGACTGAAAAAGACTGATTTTGTGCTAAGTTTTTGTGATAGAGTAAGTTACTAGTTTGATGACATTTAGTTTTAATTAGAGCAAAAAAAGAACTGGTCGTTAAGTAGGCAAAGCAGGTACTGACAACACTTTATAACTAGCAGTGTGCAAAGAGGCACCAAACTCGGATTTACCTTAATTTAACACTCGCCAAAAAAGGAACGTGCAGATTTCATAAAGTATAGTTATTGTGAAAAATATGGCATTGGTTCATAACTGCATTAGAATCTGGCTCTTCTAAAGGTTCTCACTTTCTGCAGTGAGAGCAAACAAGGATGTACAGGCTAAGTTGTTGCAATAGTAACTTAGCTGAAAACAATTCTGAGGGCAGCTAGTTATATGCTTACATTTCTGTGGCATGTTATATCCCAAATAAACCAAAACCCACAAAATGAAACAAGCTTGGTTTCAATTCTTTAGACAAGCTGCCTTGCCCCATGTATAACCAACTTTACATTAGGTATTAGCAACAACAGAATTGTACTTGCTCTCACACAGACTGATGAGATCTGAAAATATGCTCATTCTGATGTTGTTAAGAGTAACACTGATTCGTAACTCAGAACAGCTTTGTTATAACAGCACCGCTTGCAGGAGAAGGTGCTATACAGGAAAATACCACGCGGCAATTTCAAAAGGGCCTCCAATGGATAAAGAGTACATGAATTGTCCCAAAGGATGAATGTGAGAAGTTTTATAAATTGCTGAATCCGTTTGCTTGGGTGAGGCACCATATGGAACTCTTTGCATGTAGTTGGGGGCTATCTGTTGATCTGGGGAACTGTACGAAAAGAGCGAAGGAAAAAATAATGCTTTTCTGTCTCAGTTGCTCCTTACATCAGCTGTTAAAAAATGTCTTTGTAGGAAGCACACTGGAGCATCTCATTGCTTTCTGAAGTAGCTTTTGATAGTGTCAGAATGGAAAACAAAATTTCTTGCATTTTTGTTTTATGATCAGAAAAATTTTAGTTGTTATAGCCACAAGTCCTACCAGACCAAGAAAAACATAAACTACAGTTCATAATGATAATTCAGACAAGAGTATAAAGTTACTTATGCACATGATCAGTGTTACCACAGAAATTTATAATCAGCAGAAGTTAAGTAAAAATCATAGCAACTTATTTCCTAATGTGAATACAATCTTTCACATTAACTGTAGGACAGTGTGAAAAGCTATGAAGCTCAAATGCCACATTGCACTAAGCAAGGAAATGATAAATGTAATCACAATGGATATTGCAGCTGGATAGACACAGAGATATATTTGGTAGACTGTGGTTGAAATATACTCAGAAATAAGTGAACAGAAAACTGAAACTCTGCACAAGCATTATCTGTCCAAGCCAAATTAAAAAGGCATTTGGTTTAACAGCTTGTCCATTCTAATACCTCTATTTCAAATTTCACAAGAAAAAAAAAAAGAAATCAAGTCACCATTATTTGCTCTCTAAAAGTAAAGTGATGAAAATTCTAACAGTTAAATAATACCTGCTCTTGTCATAGTCCTTCCAGTTCACAGATATTGCTAATAAAACTGAGTATCTCCTCTGTTAGTATCAGGGGTAGCACATTAATATTTATAGCTTAGCAAGCAGCACAAAGATAGCAATTGTTTACGGTGCAGGGGGCAGAGAAAATGCAGTAAAAGAAATCTAGCTTCCTGAACAATAGTTCCTATATAAAAACACATTTTCAAGTAAGACTGTTCAAGCTGGGTGGAAACATATTCATTATGAAAATCTGCATAACATTTGGGAGGCTTTATTAATTTATTTCCTTCCAGCATTTCCTGTGGGAGCAAAGAAGAACCCACAGCAGAGGAAGACAGCTCTAGAAATTGCTTTACCTATTTGGACATACGTAAATTTATGGGACCGTGCGAGATGCACCTGAGGGTGCTGAAGGATGTGGCCTGATGAGTCACTGAGATTGCTCTCTATTATCTTTGCAGGTCATGGCAAGAAGTGAAAATTCCTGATAGGTTTCCGAGTCATGGAAAACAAAGGGCAAAGCAGAGGGCAAAAAGGAAAATCCCAGTAAGCACAGGCCTGTCAGCCTCATCTAGGTTCTGGTGATGGTTATAGAGCAAATTTGCTTAGAAACCATTTCTAAACAGAAAGAAAGCAAGAAGGGGATTGGGAGCAGCCAGTGTAGGGTTGCCAAGAGCAAATCATACCTGACCAACCTCACGGATGCTAGTATGAGGTGACTGGCTCTGTGGACAGTGCAAGGTCAGTGGATGCAGGATACCTTGACTTCAACAGGGTTTTTGACAGGGTCTCCTATAGTCTTAATTTCATAACACTGGCAAAAGCCAAGCTGGAGAAGTGGAAAACAAGCTGGGTAGAGAATTGTCTAGACTGTCAGTTTCTAAGAGTCATCAACAGTGCTGGAAAGTCCAGCTGGCAACCAGTAACCAGCGGTGTCTCTCAGGGAACAGTATGGGCACTGATACCGGGAGTTATCTTCATTGACACGTGAGCAGACAAAATGCACTCTGAGCAAGCTTGTGGGTGACAATAACTTGAGGAGCAGCAGTCAATATGCTGGTGCACATGGCTGCTATTCAGAGGGACCCAAACAGACTGGAGTCATGGCTTGAGGGGAACCTACTAAAGTTCAGCGAAGGGAAATTCCAAGTCTCACACCTGGGATGTAATAACTCCATGCACCAGGACAGGCAAGCACTGCCTGCCTGGAAGAGGCACTTCAGAAAAGGACCTGACGGTCTTGGTAGGCAGAAAGTTGAACATGACCCAGGGATGTGCCCTTACAACAAAGGCAGCCGATGCTATCCTGGTCTGTACTGGTAAGAGAGGTGGGAAATCCTGATTAGATCTAGGACAAAAAGATCAATTTTTACCATGAGGGTGGTCAAATATGGCATGGGAACGCACAGAATAGCTACAGAACCTCCAGCCTCAGAGATGTTCAAGACTCAGCTGGACAAACCCTGAGCATCCCGGTCTAACTAGACCTGCTGTGACCAGGGGGTTAGACTAGATGACCTCCAGAGGTCCTGCACAAACTAAGTTGTTGTACAATTCTACAAGAGAAAAAAAATCTCAACAAAACAGAGAAAAAGAAAAAATACAGAAAGACTCCACAGTACTGATCTATCACATGGCTTCTCTAGTTGGGTTTTCTGTTTGTTTGTTTTTCCTTTTCCTCCAAGTCTGAGCTTTTATTATTAAATAAAGCATTCCTTTATTCAGATGTAATGAAAAGCTCATTATGACTTTCCAGCTACCAGTGCAAACAGTGTACTTAGCCAAATGGTAATTGTATCGGTCTTCCTTCTATTCCAATACTGCTCTGAAACTTGTGTCCCTCAAATGAATAATTACCTACAAAATAATTAAATGTTGCTGATATGGTCTACTCATCCCACTTGTACACAGAAACAGCAAAGTCTGTCTTCCCTGAAATCTATCTCCGTCATGTTGGATAAGCTTACTGCCCATCACAGGGCTGGCATCGATCCCTACTCAATTACAGAAGAACATAGCACCATATTAAAAGACAAATAAGGTTTAATTTTAATCACAGACAGCCTGTAAGTCCATGTTCCATTATAGATTAAAAGAACCAATTATTTTTAAAAGTAAAGATTTAATGAAAGGCCTTACTAATATATAGACACATTGCTCCCTCTGCATTCTAAGTCAGACTCTGCAGTAATAGTTGAAATTGCTGCAAGCAATCTAAGGGAGGCACGGGAATGCATCTTGCCGAAGAATATTTTTTTCTTCAAATCACAATTACACTTTCTCAACGGGGTTTCTTTTGTAAGGTTTCGCTTACAAAAGTGTAAAATCACATACCATTTATAGACAACAACTTAACTCTGTGGCCAGAGTTTTATTGTTAGTAGGACAGAGTAAATGCAAAATAATTGCATTGAAGCAGACAGAAATTCCACACTAACGACACCGAATGCTGCTGAAATCACTTTATCCCAGACTCAGAAAGGTAGTTAGGAGCCTAATTCTCATTTGAATTCAGTGGGAGCGAGGCACCTACACATCTCTGAATCTAGACATTATAGTCTTCCATCTGTAACAACAGGAGCTGGCTTGCATAATTAACTCAAGAATCCAGGTCATCAGAATTCTTTTCTTGCTATTCATTCTTTAGTACTAGTTTCCAATCTTCCTCATTTATTGAGTTACTGTAATGTTTATGAGACTGTGAACTAATAAAAACGTAGCTATAGAAAGCTGTTGATACTAGCTCTGAGAATGTGAAGAGAGAAACCTCTATTTTTAGAGAGACATCTACTCGCTAGATAACCAGTGGTGTTGGCTAGTGCTAGGAATGCAATTCCACTTGTACTGAGAAAGCAAGAGAAGTCAGATATACACAAAGAGAACATCTCCATTTGTAAAGCTATTTTTATATAATGCCACGCTTGTCTTTAGGATTTTTACATACGCCGTTCAATCAGAAATGCTTTAATGCTCAGTAAATGATCTTCTTCATTTTCTATATTTTCACCTGCTTTCTTCAGAAGGTTAAAATAAAGGCACCGTTAACCAACACAGACATTGTTACAGCAGTCGTGCAACTAACATTCAGAGTTTAAAAAATAATTAATACCAGGACTCCCCTGCCTATAAAGTACCAGTATTTTATCTGCCTCTAACTAATCTTTGAGGAAAAGTGACCAACTCAAATACTGTAGAACGAGAACTTCATGAAAAACAAAACAAAACAAAACAAGTATTCCTCAAGTATTTTAAGGTTCTCATATCAAAAAGTCATTTGGAATCCTCATGATGATAAACAGAATAGTTAGGAAACCTTCTGATCTACTTATAGTCCATCCTTCTTGCTTTTATCTTCCTAAATTCCTTGTGTTTTTACCTCACTGATCCCTGAAGAAAAAAAAAAAACCTCAGGCTTCTCTACACTTATTAAGAGACTCACAAAGAGAATATAGGAAAATAGCCAGTGCTACAGTGGAAACCAGCCACTCAACACAGGTGTGATGCAAATATTCAGCTTAAGATAAAAGCAAATACATTCATTTTTTCAGCTAGGATTCTACACATTTTCTCACATAGACGCATGCATACACAGAATGAAAAGAACCTAGCAACTGAATCTACCAGGCTTAGGGATAATCAGGCTTGTGCAGAACCAAGCCCTTACTTTCAGGCTGGAATCCTATTTACTTTTGCTTTGTATGTTCTTTTAAATATGAGAAATTCCAATTTTTAAGGAAACCACTAAATTTTTCCAACATGTTTCACAGTTTGGTTTTTTTTTTTCCTGTGACATAGCTTAAAAGATAAATAAAATCTCGACTCTGTTAAAACCCTGCACAGTAAACATGAAAACAAGATAAAATATGATCCACGTGGAAAGTCCTCTGTTAGCCATAAGTAAATACAACTCCTCCCTTAGCCATAAGTAAATATAACAATTATTTGAATGGAAGTAACAGGTTTCACAAAAATCTTTAGAATATGCAAAGGTACAGATCATTCTTTAGCTAATCTAATCTAAGTTCAAGACCTGGATTACGGGGCCAACTATGATTTTAAGATCAATACCATTATTTAATTATACCAATATTCAGAAATGTAGAAACAGGACATTGTTCTCATACACCAAACATAACGTACAACAGATTTATCAACACTAAATTTTGGAAACTTTCTAATTCATTGCTACCTACTCTAAATTCTGCCAGAGACTTCTACAAAGAAGAAACGCATTTAGATACAAGGAAAGAGGGAACATATCCAGTCCTTCCAAAAAACTACTTATGTACTTTCTATGCATTCAGAAGTTAAGACGTGCATTGAAAATCTAAGCTAACAGCTCACACTAAAGATGTCACCTGATACATTCTTACTTTAGAAGAATCCCTTTTCATGTTTTCTTTTATAGATTCAAAGCCTCACAAACAGGTTTTAGCAGAAAACTAGTTAAGTTGCTGAATTGTCCACTAAATCCTCACCTGCATTTCATCCCTGTAAGCAGAACACGTCAAAATCTTTGGGGTGCTATATTATACTATCCTAAAACGCATCTTTATAGAGTCCACTGAGTAACTTCCACATTCTATGCTGCGCTTAGCCAGAGATAGTCTGAATTAAGGTATTAGGCAAAACTGTTAGTCCTCCCTCCTGATTTGCATTTTCAGCAGTGACAAATGAGATTTTATGTTAATAGCAATCAGGAAAAGTGATACAGTATTTTACGCAGACTAATAGATGCCTTAATTCCCACTGCGAGTAACAGCGCCGAGACGTTTACAAGAGATTGTTGCCGTTACACGTGGCAATTAGGTGCTTGATTCTGCCACAGCCTTTCACAAGGCCTTGGATACCTTAAATTCCTGTTATGTATAGATTATTGGGGTGAAATTTTACAAGCATAGTACTAAAACTCATAGAGATATGCATACATGAACTTCCCTTTGAACAACACCTCAATGAAAAAACCGATGCACTCCAAGGGTGAGATACTTAATAAAAATGGCCAGTTTTTAAAAGCATCATTTTGAAATTAACTGAGTAATTTTGGCTGCATAATCATACCCCTGAAGGGATGCAATAAAATATAAATTTCATCAAATACATTTTTTCAACAGGCTTCAAGCTCGTGCATGTACAATTTTGACCCAAATATCTAGTCATGAGTATAATATCAGACCTTTAATTATAATTTCTATAATAATTGTTCTATTGAAGAAAATGTAGCCAGTCCACTTACCTGCAATTATGCACACACAGGCTGCAGAAAGAGTAGATAAAGACTCTCCTGTGAACTGTCACTTCCTGAGCTAATTCACCCAACTGGTTTAATTTTGCTTGCCCTCAGCCCGTCGTTACAGTGATTACATCTAAACAAGGAAACACCAGAATGAAAAAAAACAACATTAAAATCACTACTTTTATTACTTAAATGTTCAGTTTGACTTTTGTATCGAACGATTGGAAAGTTAGGGTGACAGAAAACATGTGGTAATAAAAATTAAGAGTTTTGTACACTTTCTGACAGTGGTGTATATAAATACCTTACCTAATTGCTAAAAGGCACGGCCTCTCACAGACTCATCTTCTGTGATAGGCACCCTGTATTCTACTGCTAATGTAGTGTGATTTATAAACCCACAAATACAAGGGGTTTTGGAATATCTACTGTATTGATTTAATCCTTTATAGATGCTTACTTTTGATAGTGCCATGATTTAATGTAAAGCTTGATACATCCATGTTTCAGCGTACGATGGCAGAATTTAGTCTTCTACTGTCACTGTTTATGTAACTTTGGTTTTAGAAACAGAAGCAAAAGTACTTCCTCTCTTTCCTAAATCCTTTCCAAGGCCAAAGCATACCACTGGAAAGCTACAACGCAACAAAACACCTTTCCAGACCTACTACAATTGCATACAGCATAATGACTTCAATGAAGATGTCTCTCTTGTCATAGAAGCATTCAAAAGGCTTACCTCTTTATTTCCTTAACAGGTACCAGAGCAACAGTATCTTAAGGTAGATATCAATCAATCCTCTTATCTTTAAAAATCCTATCACACTCAGCACGCCAGTGGTGTAAATCATGATGCTAGCCACAACATGATACCTATTTGCCAAATACTTAATGAATTCAATTGAAATCCAGCCTGTATGTTGAGGCTAAGTTCCTTATTTCCAAAAAACACATCATGACCTTTAAAGACGTGCATGATTGACTCCCATCTTCATATTAATGCATTACTTCAGACATGACTCAAAGTGAAGAGCATCAACTACTGGGATTATCCAAACTCATGGAGTAAGAGCAGCTTTCTCCAGCTAGATGATTCATTATGCATGAATGGTATGGTAATGTTTGCTGGCTGCTTTCTGGCTTTTTAAATATCGTTAATATTCTTTTTATTCCACAGCCATTACGCTGACCAGTTACACAGTTGAGATGATAACTGTGCTGATGGTATACTTACATATATATAATGCTAAAGAAACAAATTTATATAAAGGTACTTATCTGGTCACAACATTTTCTGAACTGCCCATATTACGAAAAGGCCTTATTGTAAGCCTGAGAAGTCACAGTATTTGCTGTGTAAAGCACACTGATCCCACACACGCATAAAAAAGCACAACAGAGTTGCATATACTTTTTCTGCATGTCCAGAAAAGGCAAATTTTGTCTAATGCCACCCTGGACTCTTGCTGGCATTAGCACTTTACACAGCAAATTCAGGAGGCGGGAGAGCCTAATGTACCAAATACTACACACCATGTCATTCTCCTCTCCATTTCAGGAAAGAGGAGAAAGCAACCTCAAGACGTGGATGACACAAAAATATTCCTTGCCTTGAAAATGGTATCCATTTTCTACTAACAGTAGAAGTCAAAACCGAAAGATGGACATTTATGGGAACAACACAGATGGTCACGATCATCCACAAAGCACGTAACAGCCCACGAAGAAATGTTAAGCCTCCTTTCTATAAAAGCAAAACTTGCATTTAAATGACATCAGGTATCATCAGTAGCTGCAGAGGTGGAGAAAACTCTACAGTGTTGTTGGCAATTTTGAATGTTAACAACATTAATAAACTCAAATATTTATGAGGAAGAATACAGGGGAAACAATGTCCGCTAGTGTGCCTCCTATGCTACACAGAGCATAGATCCATAGGATATAAAAGAATATTAGCAATTCAGAGACTGTCAGTGCCTGACAATAACACAAACAAGGACGTACAAGGAAGAAGTCGAATCTGTACTACATAATAAACATATTTACCTCTCTCAGACTTAGAGTTATTGCTACTGGAAGACTTGGAAGTAACTGAATTACTGACATAAGCCAGAAGTTTTGGTCATTTCTTCTGTAAATTTTGTAAACCCAAAGTATTTTATGCACACTCTCACTTGGTTTTTTTTTTATATTCTTACTTTTGTTTGTTGCTGTTGATGAAAGGAAAGGCTAGCAGTTTATCTACAGCAAGAATTTACAGCTCTAACAACACTTCTAGCTCACTAACTTTATCTAGCCAGGTTGACACTGTAAACTTCTGAATGTCAAAGGCAGAAGATCCAGAAATACCCTTACTTAAAAAAAAAAGGAGGAAAAAAATGGGGAGGGGCATAAATTATCATCTTCTATTTCAATAACAATTCCTTTAGCAACCAAACCATAAATTTTGCATGAGTAGAAGCTCCATTCTCTTTTGAAACATTCACAATACACTGAAAATTAATGAAGATTTACTGTGAAAGAAAGAAGCTGACAGCATGCAAACGTGTCTTTTCAGTCCAAAGTGCCTGAGTTTGGGAAGCTTAACAGGCTGCAGTGCACATTCAAGGTTTGGGTAGGCAACACGGATTTTGAAAACAGAGAGCAGCCCCTTGTCTTCTAATACAAAAAGTCATGATTGCACCTAGGAGACAATTCAGAGCCCTGGGTGCCAAAGGAAAGGTGCTGCATCACTGCAGTCTGGAAGAAGGCTGCTGTGGGCAGAACAGAAAAGAAACTCCAGGGCTCCTGAGGGGATTAAGAACTAGAACTAGTCTTGTAGCAGCATTAAGTACCACATATTCAAACTAGAAATGTACACTTACAGTACTGCAAGTGGTTAATCTCTAGCAGTTCACTGAGTGGAATGGTAGACTTACAAGATCTGGACATTATGAAATTCAGAATTGGATTTTGATGAAAGCACAGCTCTAGATCAAAAAGGAAGTCCCATGACTGTGGTATGCAGGATGACAACCATTGAAAGTTCAACTTGGTGGTCACTTAGGAATTTTTATTATGCAAATTAAAAACTGATCTACATGGGAGACTATTTGGAACACGGCAGATGACTGAGTAAAAAAACATAGTCACTGTACAAATTCAGCTTAAACTTTGTTGGCTAGTGGGCTCCACCAGCACTCCCACATGTTAAGCCAATGAGAGAAACCAAAAGGAATATTGGTTTATTTCTCAACTCAGTCCAGTAACAAAGAGGTGATTCAAATTATTCAGCAGATGGCTCAGATCTAAGAACAGGACAAGGATAAGTAGAGCATTACGCCCGCTCCTTTTATTCTTTGCTTTAATTCTCAGATTATTCCCTTCCTCCCTCCCATAAACTGTATGCAGCCTGCCCAGTTCTCCCTAGAATATCATCTTCTACCTCAGCAATGCTCTTTTGCAGCGGCATATAGCGCTGAACTCCTACAGAATAAGCAAGAGATTTCAGCAAAAGAGGAAGCCAGGAGTCATTGTTTCCCTCTTGGCAGGTGTGCTACACTTTTCAGTTACTCTCAGGGAATAAGCTCTTTTGCTATATTTTCAACTGTTAAAATCAAAAGCACCTGTAAATACCTTATGAACGTTCATGTAGATTGATGATTGTGCTTGTATGAACTACTACCTTAATTAAAATCATGCAAATGCATGAGCTAAGATTGAAGACCAGAGATTTCACACATCTAGAAAGGTTACACTATTAGAAAGTTAAGCACATGAGGCCTTTGTGATGCCACAGTACAAGTAGTGTCTCCACAAGGAAATCCAAAAGGCTACTAGGCACAGCTGCCTCCGAAGAGTTGATGTAAGGTTCAGTCCCTCATGCAGCTCTTACACTCTCCAGGCCGTATGATTTGCCAGCCTGAGGAGCTGTAGGCTGACGCTGCCCCTCTAGTGAATAAAGACACCCTTAACCAAACCATCCTCTCTGCAAACAGGAGCTAGCTGACAATCGTTCAAGAAAACTTCTTTTCCCTGCCCAGTATTTCTTCATCCATTTGTATTCATCATGAAGACTTTTGTGCCTACAAACCACAAGACACTTGCATTGGAATGGATAAGGTTATTGACTTGCAAGTCTGTATCAGAGAATGGGAAAACCATTTTTTTCTGTGATAGAAGACAAACTCATACAAGCAGGTAATACTATCCTCCTCTAAGCTTTGGGGGTTTTTTTTTAAACTATCAGGGAAAAAAAAGATAATCATATGTGCCTATGTGAAAACTCGTTCTCTATTTCACAAATAGATCACATTACTATACATGTCAGGAATTACCTTCTGTCTACAGCAGGTATACAGCAAATGGGAGCCCTAGGACCACCTAACTTCTTTCTTTGCTCATATAACTTCCAGTGAGAGCGATGGCTAATTGTGTTTATTGTCTAAAGTTGTATCAAGGGAAGGGATGAACATACTTTATACCAATCCTTTATATTTTAGAGTATCTAAATATGTCCTGCTCGAAAAGACTGCCACTAACACTATCTTAGCATAACATAAATGGGGACAGGAATACACCAGGGTCATTTACGACTGTCTTTTAAATTTTTTTTTTTTATCTGAAACTAATTCATTCGTATCTGTATTGAGCCACTGTAAGATATGCAGCATTATGAGATATCATATAAAAAAAACAAATCAAAACCCCCTTACTTTAGTTGGCAGACATGTTGGTGAGACTGTGGCTGCAAATTAGAGTATGTGCACAGAAATCAAGAGGGCATTTGAGAGGAACATAAATTAGAAACATTTTGTGGAGTTTCTTTTTTGAAAAAGAACATTGTTTTAATTAAAGACATAAGCTTGTTATTAGTTATCTAGGTGTGAACTTAGAGTAATCGCACGGGCATAACTTCAATGATTCTATATTTTTACCTAAAGAACTGAGAGTAAAACTGATAATTCATCTTTTTTTTTTTTTTTTTTTTTTTCTTTTTCTCCCACAGTATGTCAGACAGAAAGAAACAAATAAGCGCTAAGTCTCAACGGTCAAGAAATTCTTATCTATCAGAATTAAGTTAGCTTTGCCATGACTCGCTACAGGAATGTGTAAGTCACTTAAGGAGTTGAAGAAAAAATATTAGGCCTCACATAAAGGGACCAAAGGTTACCTGAGGAAAGCTTCTAAATCTGTTTCAGGGAATGGAAGATCGACAGAGACCTAGACTTGAGGTGTCTCTTAAGTGTAACAGAATTTAGAAGACCAATAGCAGCCCAAACCTACACATTGTCACAGGAATAAAAGCTTGCCCAAACTGTATAAGAAAAATATAATTGTAATAGTCCTTCTGGATTTGTGAAGGTCAGATAGACAACTGCACTGGATACAGACTGAGAAAGCATCAGTAAAGCTGCAGAAAACAACTGTGAAACAGAATACCCAAATTCTAATATCATTTCAGTATAAGATATGAACTTAATGTGGCACACTAAAACAACCTCATTTAGTAACTTTTAGAAAGCAGGATTAAAGCAGTATTTATTATTATTAGGAGACTGAACTCCCAGAAGACCTATAATAAAACAATACAGGGTTCCTTTAAAAAGACCTTTTTTTTTTTCCTTTTTGCACAGTAAAAAATTTTTTTCTTTCTGTCTCTTGAAGACATGCAAGTGGTTGAAAATACCCTAGGCTGGCTAAAACATAACCAAGCCCCTGCAGAAATTTATCAGTGACAGATAAAAACCAAAAAGATACTGTAACTGACCCAATAAAAACCCCTCTAATTCAAAAAGAATGTATTCAGTAATATGAAATTGAGGTATTGTAAAGCTGTTTCAACACAGTTTTCTGCAAAAATCCTAAATCATATTTAGCAACTCTATCTTCATACATATTCAGTGTTTAAGTTGCAGCCAATGCTCAGCCAGGTGTCACAGTTTAGGGTCAGGGCAGCCCCTTATCAACAGATAGTTTTGTACATAACCTGAAAACATATACAACAATTTCTATTACAACTATAATGAGCCAAAAATATCAGTGACCTTTATCTTCTATTACATCACATAATACAGCTTCCAGCAGCGAATGTACTAGCAGACTGGGTTTAGGCAAGCAAACTGAGAAAACCACCATACAAATGGAGTGAGTTTTGTGTCATATCATTGTAAAAGTTCTTGTAAAGAGAGGGCAGTCAGTACAGTACAATAATTTGAAGCTGAACTGTTTTAATCATACCATCTGGGTTGTAGAAGTAACTAGCAAAAGGGTGTTCCTATTAGCATCTCTAACAGTAATTGTTATTTTAATTGGTTGAAATAAACTCTGCTGCCCCCAGGCCAGTTAGAAAAGTATGTTGGTGTAGAGCTTCTTTCAGAAGGTCGAAGTGAAATGAAGAACTTGCCCTCTGAATAAAAGCAAAAGCTAAAGTAGATTTCTTACTAATTTTCATCAAGGTTGAATGTAAAAAAAAAAAAAAAGAAAAAGCTGAAAACCTGCCAAAACCTGAAATGAAATATAATATCATCAATTTTCCTGGGTACTAAAGCTTTCTGGTATTGCACAATATTTTAATCATTCCTTTTGGCATGAAAATTCATAGAGAAAAAATGGCCTTGTAACTACTCCATCTTCTAGCTCTTCTGACAAGAACCTCATGTAGGTGATAATTATCATTAATAATTTGGGTGATGTAACATTTCTTGGAAAAAGAGGATACTAATGTTAGAAAGTTACTTTTCAAAGATATCATTTGAACAATCATGTGACATGGCAAATTTGTTGATTTTGTGATGTTAGTTTAAAACAAATAAAAAGCTTCCTCATAATTTCACATGTGAAGTGTTACAGATATTTGTGCATAACTTCTCACTTCAATTTCAAAAACCTCAGTATCATTAATTGGACCATTTTGCTGTGTCTGAATACTTGGTGAAAACTATTTTGTTAAGTTTTATGCACAAGAAAACAAACTTGTTTTTACTTGTATGTATTCTGCATTTCACCTTTGTCTTCATTTCCAACCGCAACTTTTTTTGCGTACACCTCAGTCTGAAACAATATACAGACTTTGATATCCCAAACATGCAGAGATAGAACCAAGGTGTCTAAGCAGTTAATCTTAGAAATATTTATTTGATTGTATATTTGCCATATATGTTGAAATACGTATCAAGCCTTGGTGCTTATCTCACTTCTTCTCTATCTAGAGCATATCCACAAAAAAGCTTGTGCTCCTGTCTCCTTTAAGAAGCTAGAAACAGCAGGCATACTCCCTGCTTACCTGTAGGCTGTGCTATAAAAATAAAATTAAATTAAAAAAAAAAAAAAAAAGGGAAATAGCTTTGACCTATTAGCTTTATTTAGAAAAACAGCTGGAGGTGGTGGTAGGAGTCATACTTACAGTCAGTGAGTTAATTACAGCATTCGCTGAGAATCTGCAGGCCTTCAGTTCAATTCTATCCATCTGAAAGTATTCAGATCCCTATCTTACACCTCCCAAAGTGCATCCTAATCCCTGGGTTATGTGAGGGGAAGTTTAACCACCCTCTTCAAACTGGATTACCAGGCAAATTAAAGAGTTCCGACTGATCAGAAGAAAACGAATCTACCAAAAGAGTTAATCAGGCTTTGTAACAACTGAAGTCCTTCCACTACAAAGCTAGGCTTCCTGAGGCATGGAGTGAAACCTATTTCCTCCACATTTCAAATGGAGGCTGTCCTAACAAAGGAAATCTTTAAGACAGTGTTCAGCATTTCCTATTAGATATTCCAAGCCCTCTACTCAGCAAGGTTACTGCTGTGTATTCTATCCAAGGACAATTAACTCTCCCTAGAGATTTCTACAGTGCCTTAGGTTGTTACATGCACAGAGTTCTTTCAGTTTTCCAGCCTTTAAGTACTCTACCAATCTAAAGCCTAATTAGTTGGGCCCTTTGTAAGCAGTAGGCATCTCGTCAAGTTGCAATTGCTTTGCTGTTGAAAAGAGCTGACATACAAAGGCAAGGCAAAACCTGCTCTTCCAGCTCCTGTATCTAGAAAAATTAATTGTTTACAGTAACTTCTATATTTAACTCTGTCCTGGTTTTCTCTTTCTTGCAGAAGATGATATTAAAACACATGAAGGATTTTAGTTAACACTGAAAGAATACTTGAGCTGACCAACTTACCTTTTGAGAGTAAAAGCTTTTGCTACAGAAGATGGTAGTTGTATGAAGTCTGCAGACTAAACCTTCCCAAAAGACTTCAGGACTTCTTGCTATGATATTTGATATCTTCACCTCCCAATGCCTAATAGTAGTGTTTTAAGGGATCAGTAAAGAAAGTTGCTTTTTTATTAAGAAAACCTAAATAACTTTAGTCATGTCACCTTGCTGCTGATTGTGCTTGCCATATTTTAAGGTATAAGGTATTTTAAGGTATATTTTAAAACAAACTGTGCTTAGGCAACAAATAAAGATGGAAAATTAACATTTCATCCCATGTTAAAACACAGATCTTGTCATCAAGGAAGTAACATTATGTTAGATTTTAAAGGATTTTGCTTTGAGATAACTATGGTTCAGTGTCTCATGTTATGAAGGGTTTTCACAGCAGTTATATCTTGCTTTTATAAAACAACACTTAATAGTAAAATCTTCAAGTTTTGCCACATTTAAGCAACACCAGTGCCCCCAACATAAGTTTATCTCTTTTTTATAATAAACCTGACACATACATTTTGTCTACATGCTTCAATGAAAAAAAAAAAAGAAATCCGAGAACAAATGAGTTTGGATCTCTTGGAAACACAAGACATACCATTGCTTTGATTATGAGTAAAAAGACATAAGTTTTGTATTGCCCAGACAGTGAAGGGTCTATGATCTTATTTACCTCTGGTAACAATTATCAAGCAATGCAGTAAGTGTTCCTTGAGTTAGTTTTAGTTAGTTTTACTTTACAGTGATGACAGGTAGTTATTCAGCTTGGAGTGAACGAGCTCTCATTCTAGCAAGAGAGTTCTGTGGAAGTGTACACAGGCTCTATGAACAGGCACCAGGATAGAAGCACAAATCACAATGATCAGTCCAGGATTACAATGTTGGTTTAGTCCAGTGAAACCAGTTTTAGAGAAAATAAAGAAAAAGACTGAACAATGGAACCAACGGAAGGAAAAGAAGCAGATTATATTTTATAAAACAACCCAAAATTCACTCTACATGCGAGAAGGAATCAACTACCAAGGTCACAGGGCTGCCAAAAGAGAGGAGAAAGAAACCTCTATCACTATCAGTGCAGTCCTCCTGACAAAGGCATCAGGATGCTAACAACTTTTTGAAACCCCTTCCTCCCCATGATGGGGACTGACAACCCTAGTACCCAGGGGGGAGTTGGAAGCGTGAGAATTACACCAAAGAAAAGCAGCAGGTACCTGAAGGTTTTTCTGTATAACCATTTTCTATTGCTCTACTGAAGCTGTCCCGTGTTTATATGAACTGTGTTTATATGAACTATGAACATACATGACTGTAAACAGACTAAGAGTTTGGACTTTCAGGCTGTTAAAATCTTAAATAGCCTTGCCTTCCAATGTAAGGTGTCCCCCCTTTCTGCACAGAAGACATCAATTGTGATGACATCAATTCCAATGCTAAATCTGATGACTCGGAAGAAATGCTTTTCACATCTTTTTGTAATCTGTGCAATTTTTTTGTTCCAAGAATTTCTCAAACAGCATTGCAGACATTCCTTAAAATGATATTAAAAAGAAATGGTTGACTAATTGTCTTACAGATGGCATTAACTCAACTGGGGACTCTGAAGATCTGCCTATAACAAACCGGTCACTGGATTTGATTACAAATACTCATCGAAGGGGTTTGGGGGCACTATTTGCTTAATAACTACAGAACACATCACATTTTGGAACTAGAACATGTAACAATTTGCATTTGTTTTAACAGTGACAGACCTGGTTATCTTCAGGTCACCGAATGCCTTTCATAAAAATTATCAAAGTAGATGGAAATAGCAGTAACCGCAGGTATATCTCTCAGTGCTTTGCACTACAAAGACACCTTTTCATTTCCTTACAATAACAAGTTGCTCTTAATCATGCAACTAAGGTTGTTCTTATGCGTAACTCCTTTCCTAGAATCACATATCAAAATGCTCACTAAGAATCACAGAAACTAACGATTACCTAACTGGCTATGCTGACCCAAAGTGTACTAATACCTGCCCATGATATTTTTCACTTAAACCACTCATAATATATGGTCATTGTATGCAAGTGGAATCAGATGTCTAATATATTTCACACATCACAGAGTCTTTTTGTTCAAATGGATGTAAAAAAAAAGAAGGGGGGAACAGGAAGAATTAGGAAAACTAAAGGAAAAAATAATAGAAATAGAACTATGAGACAGAGATTATTATGAGAATATAAGCTTGTAAAGATAAAAATTTAGTATTCTGTAGAGATAAAAGAAATTACTGGTCTTAAAAATGGAAAAAGTAAATATTTTCTGAGAGTAATACCAGTAAGACCACTTTACAAATAAATAAAATGACAACTATTTAAAAGCATAGATGTTATCTTGAGGAGAAAAGAAAACCACACAGAAAAGGGGAAAGCACTTCTTGCACGTATACTTTAATACTATGTTTAGAATATTTTCCCTTTAAGGGAAAGTCTTGAGAGATTGCTTTATGTATTTTATCTTTTAGACACATTTAATTATCCAATTTTAAAGAAAGTGTTTTGAGAAGTCAGGAGGCTTATTTGTCAGTTTTCCTCAAATACTGGAGACAACTCTTAGCTCAGATCCCATAACGTGATACACCTTTTCTATGGGGAGTTCTGTGCATTTTAGCAGGATGTGTAGAGCAAAGTAAATTGGCAAATAAATGCTTAAGAAATGCAAATTTCTGAAAAAAAGCCTGCCAACATCTGCCCAGAAAACCTTGCCAAAGCTTACCCTAATATACCATCCTGAACAACAGATTATCAGAAAATAGCTCTGAACACAGAAAAAACCACAAGAATTCAAGTTATCCCCATCATGGCTGCTCATTTTTGAACCGGTGCTAATTCATGCTTTTTCATCTGGAGCAGTTTCTTTAGTATACAGTTATTGGTGCCATGTGGAAACGTTAGGACCAGACATGGAAAATTAATAAATATGTAGAAAAGCTTAATTTTTTATGACAGATCACACAAATCCCTCTTCTATAAGATGTCTCTCTCTTCCTTTGTATAGTCCTTCTTAGGTGCTCCTGCCTTTTTCTCTGTCTTGAAATAGTAGTGATAAGACACTAATTATCATGATACACTAATTATGACAGACCTGCAGTATTATAGAAAATACTTTAGTTTATTACCTTTTGGCATTTCAAAACTCAAAAAAAGTCCTTAAAGTTATGTCAACAAATAAATCAGACATACTAATTGGAAGATGTTATTTGAAAAAAACCTTTTCTTCAGCACAAAAATGTTACAAAAAATGTTATAAGTAATTAGTGAAAGAGGACTTTTTTTCCCTTTATAGTATTATTATTTGTCCATAAACAAACTACCTGAAAATGTTTAAATTGAAAGAGCATTCAGCAAAACTACTAAATGTAAAATAACTGCTATTTAACCTCATGCTTATCTGAACTTTGTCTGTATCTGGAAAAGTACTTAATCATGTGCTTAATACTGAAGTTACATTGTGGCTAAACATCCATGCACTCTTGCTGAATAAACTGTAAAAACCTAGGAAATAACGTCAATCAGATCTGGTATCAATTAGAATCATAGGATTATAGAATGGCAGGGGTTGGAAGGGACCTCTGGGGTTCATCGAGTCCAACCCCCCTGCCAGAGCAGGGGCACCCAGGGCAGCCCACACAGGAACAGAGCCAGGCAGGGCTGGAAAGTCTCCAGAGAAGGAGCCTCCACCACCTCTCTGGGCAGCCTGGGCCAGGCTCGGTCACTCTCCCAGG
>JANHGN010003889.1:5576-26025 GCA_024605025.1 Megaceryle maxima | reverse complement strand
AGGAAAGGAAAGGAAAGGAAAGGAAAGGAAAGGAAAGGAAAGGAAAGGAAAGGAAAGGAAAGGAAAGGAAAGGAAGTGGAGCCTCATACACAAGTGCAAACCTTACTTAAATATTAATTCTGAGGCTTGATATGAAGTGGACAAGATCAAAGATACAAATTTTAATAACTGCTTGGTTAATTTTAGACTATTTTGTTATGTTCAATATTATATACCGTGGTAACATCTCACAACAGGGAGATGAGGACTAGAGCTAGGCCTTATTCTTGTACCAGCACAAAATCTAGATTTTACTTTCTTTAAGCCTGAGAAAAGGAAAACTATAACCAACCCTTTCAAAACTTGACCAGTTCACTTTAACCCTTTCACTTTTATTTTAAAACATCCACATGAGTTATGTCCTTTAGAAGCAATATAGAAATTTAATAACATGTTAATGCTGCATTTACTAATATGACATATTAAAAAAAAAGTTTTAAATGGTTCTTTGAAGTAATAATTTCAGTAAAATATAAATAACTTAATCCTGAAGTTAATGATTTCACAACCAACAATATAAACAAAGTAAAAATACTTTCTTCTTTCTTTCAGATTTCACGTAGTTTGTGAAAGAAACCCCTAAAATAGCTACATCATGACAATAAATTCTCAGGGCATTGTGAGGAATTAAAATCTGTGCGATATCTGTATTAGCACACGAAGAGAAGGGGTGTGTGGGAATCACTCATTGCCACAAACAATATACCTCTGTTCTTTGCAGCACTAATATACTGCTTTAAGTATTATAAGAAATACATACATGCTAGCTGACAGTAACTCCTCGGAATAAAATTCCATGAGAAAAGAGCAGGAGAAGACAATAGAGGATGAAAATTATCAGGTCTGATAAATGTATTTGTAGCTATCCATACAAGTATGTAAACCAGCCCATATTATGAAAGATGACGATGACTCTTTGTCTTTAGGCAAAAAAAAAAAAAAATAGTTAAGAACAGCTGCAAGAATGACACCAATCACAATTTCAGAAAATAATCCTTATATTAATTGTATTAATTACTGAAGAATGTGCCACTGCAATGCAAACTCTCTTGCTTCAGAAACCAAGGGTCTGTCTGTGGCCTGGCCACCAAAAGGGGAAATACTGGCAACACAAGGAATGAAATGGTTCTCAGCTGAGTACATATGTTTGATTCATTTGCTTTCTTTGATTTCTCTTGAATTTATCTACTTGTCTTTTTCTTTTCTTTTTCTTTTTTGTCTGCTAGAATAGAGGTATATTACTTTTCTAGGTGACATGTTCTAAGCTTTTAGAAAAAGTGGTACACTGACAAAATGAAAATAAACATTTCTACCTTGAAGTTGTATAATTCTATATCGACAACCACTTTTCAACACCAGTTTAATCCAAAGCCAAACTGTACATTTGTTTCCTACCACAAAACCATCAAAAGTTCTTTGGATGGTTTCTATATCCATCTTGAATTAATCATGAAAGCCAGCTCAATTTTCTATTTTTTCCTTTGTCAAACTAGACCGAACCCAAGATTTCTTTCCAAATTACGTATTTCAGACTGAACCATGTTTTATTTTCAGGCATCTACCTTCTCAGTTCTTTTACGTTATGTTTATTTTTTTGACTATAAAAATACCTTTTCAAAGTCGTAACTCAAAAATCTTAATCTTGAAAATCCATGAGCAAAATACTTCAAGATTTTATAAAGGAAACAGTTTTGGATAATGATGAAGTGAATTCCACAAAGATCTGCAGTTTAAGTTTTATCTGGTACTTCACTGACTGGTTGCCAAATGTGTCTGAAAACCTCCTGAATTCCCCAGAATGTTGCCTTACCCGTACTCTTAAATTGCCTTACCAATACATGTTGACAGGGTGTTCTGTGCTGTTAGACCCAGTCCAACTGTGCTTTTTGCTTTGACCCTCTCAAAACTGAACAGTACACTGTCGTTAGGCACTACTTCCTCCTGTGATATAGCCATATCCTGTAATAGCTATATTATCATTAAGATTATCTGTTAGAAATATCTTCTATAACCTCACATAGCACCCACAATTTACTTTTGGCCCATGTTTCAGCACGTCACTATTGTGGGAGGGGCCACAGCTCATTTTCACTGGCCCATTGCTCTTAAGTTGTTATTCTTGTTGGTGTCTGTGCTGTGCAAATACCCTCTGAACATAAAGAATGCCCCAAAGGACTTCTATTACAGGCATGAAAATGTAATCAGATAAGAAGGGAAAGAAAATAACAGATAAAGAAATCACAATTTTTTCCTTATTTAACCTAGAAACATCAAGTCTAGTAAGTATTAAAAAAAAAGAAATCAAAACAAAACAATCACATGACTGACAAAATTTAAACCTCATCTTGTTCATCTGGGTTTTTTTTTTCCAGTTCATGTTATGTGGAGGTTGGAGTGATTGACACTTACCCTACAGATGTGACCAATCAGTCAGACGCTGCTTCTAAGAAAACCCTTACATTCATTTCATCTAATGCCGAAATAAAACCAACAGCCCCAAACACATCCCCCTCTTTTCCCACATTTTCAGGGACAATATCTTGCAGCTGGTTCAAGCATCAGTCAGAAAAAGATCGATTTTTTTAATACATTTAAAAAACCCCTTTTCCTCTAGCTCAGCGCATAACATGCTTTTCCTTCCATCTACACATTTCAATAAACTCTTATGATGTACATGAAATACTTGCTCTTTTAGTTCGATTCCTTCTTAGTTTAGAGAAAGGAGAATTAAAGATACCCACAGGTATTTAGTGAAGATTGAGATTGATACTCCCATTGTGAAAATTGTCATTACGCGTATAATAAAAAGAGAGTGAGAGAGGAGGGAGGGAGGGAGGGAGAAATCACATCCCTAATAGCGTGACCATTCTAACTTTGTAGTTTGAATTCAGTCTGTACTTTGGAGCTGTACAGGGTAAAGCTGCTGTGGTGGCTGGACATGGAGTTAGCCTCTTCCTGACTGGCAGATCACAGTAAACCAGCATATCCCATGAGCCTCCGTGTGAGGTCGTTACTAACTGATTGAGTATTCACTTTCATGCCTTAAATATCGGAAACCCAGGTGTGTTGTAGATTAGCACAACTTACAAGTAGTGTGTGGAAATTTATTATGATAATTGTTGCTTTTATTTTTTATTTCCCTGAACTCAGAGATAATTAATGCCAGTATGTGTCCTGGTGTCTGACTCCCTTAATTGGCCCTATGGTGCCTTGGGTGTTTCAAAATCCACTCACTTAAAGGTTTGGTTTGGTTTTGTTGTATTTTTTTTTTTCTTCTTTTTTTTTAAAATTCCTTTTGACTTGTTTTCCTGGAGCTGTTCATTAGTGCCTAAAATATTTGATTACATTTAATTGTAATGTCTTCAATTCTGTGCACCTGCTGCAATTTATGTAGTGGGGGAAAATAAGACCTCCAGAAGCTAAAAAGTGAGATGAGGAATTGAATGTTAAAAAGAATTCCCCTGCAAAGGGTAATTGGGGTTAAATATGGAAGCAAACTAAACATATTTTCAGTTAGGTCTTCCTAGCTGCTATGACAGCATCAGCAGGATTTATAGCATAAGGGAGACATTTTTAATGTTTCTAAAAAATTTCCACATCCAAAGGTTTTATCTCCACTTTAACATTCCTAATTATTTTAAACTGTTTCTCCAGCATGAGAAAGTTCGCATGGTGTTGGTCCTGCCTAGCAGCAGTACTGAGCACCAGTCCTACCTGAAGATGTGCTCCTCCAGGATAACCCTTTCCTGCTCATGCCAGCTTTCTATCTGTAAAACATGTACATTTTACTACCACAGATTTTTTTTCTTAATAATCCTGAAATGGTTAAAAAGCTTCCTGGTGGACACTTTAGTTTTTGAAACACAGCTTACAGCACTTGCAGTCAATAATACCAGTACAAATTAGCATCACTGAATATTCAAATTCCCTTGACATCAGTAGAGAAGGCATAAGGGATACAGTAAAAGAGAAAAATCTTGTGCATTTTTAAGAGGGAGATTACGTCAGAACGTACTTGTGTTAAGCTGAACTGTGTCTTCTCATTTATCTCTAAGGTGTAGTATAAACCTGTAGAACAGCTTCTAAAACGCTGGGGTTTTTTTCCAGAAGAAAATGCATTAGATTAGTGTTTATACATTATGTGTTAGGATTACATGACACATTTTTTGCTTCAGCACTGCAGAGGAGACGTAAAGGAGAACAGAAGTATCACCTGCTGATGGCTATGATAGTTTACAGAATACAGCTCACTGTTGTGACCCATTAAGTACTCCTTGCCAAGGAAATTCTGCAATTCATATGCAGCAGCATCTCAATACTTTTCTTTATTTCTCTGTATTGTAAATATTACCTGGGGCATTTTACAGCAGCAGTTACTGATCCATACAAATCAAGGATCTGAAATCAATTTATCCCTGACATCTCTTGCTAAGTATGCTATATACTGAAAAATACACACAATGACATCTCTGTTTTTTAAAATAATATTAATAATAATAGTGATAAGCTGTGATAAAGTGTCAGGGCTCCTAAGAACAGTACCACACAGTGAACATTACATGTCTCACTCTATTGTGGAAACTACAGAGCTGTCAGCAAATGCTAGAAATTAATCTTACCTAGAATCAGAGGCGGTGTATAGCAGTGTATGCAATACATTGATGAGAGGCGTGTTGACAGTGATATACACTCCTCTGCGCTCATTCCCAGCTAGCCTTTAAACAAATGCCACAGCAAATGTATGGCATATTTTCAACTTAATTCAAGAATTGTCCCTGACATCAACAATGGAAGACTGCTCTACAGCTGAAGGCATGGGACCAAGAGTAAGCAGGGTGGGATTTTATTCTCTAGTTCCACAACAGATTTCCTGTCACGACACTTGCTTTACGTTTCCCTGACTTAATGCACAACATGGAAATAAATCGTGCTCTTTGCCACTTTTTTAATCATAGCTTATTTGGTTCCCCTAGAAGTCACTGGCTTTGAGCCTCATTATAACCAACTCTACCAGTTGTATTCCACATTACAGGGCTTCTGAGATTTCAGGGGAATATCAGTTCAATGATTTAATTTTCCTTTTACAAATAAGTCTGATGAATTACCTCAAAAGAGATGATTGTATGTATTTATTGAGAACACTCTCGTTATTTCTAGTTCGGAATCTTAGGGTTGTTATGCAGTTACAGGCCAAATGCAGCCAGTGCTCTAATCCCCACTTGTTGTGGTATGACATGCAACCGTGAGAGCTTTGGTATAATAAAAAGTGGCTGAAGTATGAGCACAAGCAACATGCAGCTCTTAATACTGCAAGTAATTATAATTTTAGACCTTAATATAAATGGATAACTCCAAACCAAATTGCTTTTTGGTATTCAGATTTCAAATGCAGTATTTAAATAATTAAAAGGATGCAAAAACTGCCTAGGAGAACGCTGTGCATAAAAAAAAAGGCAGGTAAAATGAA
This sequence comes from Megaceryle maxima, assembly GCA_024605025.1. Classification (NCBI taxonomy): domain Eukaryota; kingdom Metazoa; phylum Chordata; class Aves; order Coraciiformes; family Cerylidae; genus Megaceryle; species Megaceryle maxima. The sequence goes on along the minus strand of JANHGN010003889.1, from coordinate 20,519 downwards.
GACATTCCTTCCGGTTGAGAGCGAGAGAAGAAAATAAAAACAAACAACTGACCCAACAATACCAAAAATCAAAAAAACCCCAAATTACTTCCTGTGAAAAAATCAAGCCAATGACAGCCAAGCCTGTCCACTTAACTACCATTTCAGAAAAGATCAGCAGTTGACAGCTTAATATTTATGCAGGGTAAACACAGACTCTGAAACAGCTCTTTTAAGAGCCTCTTTCTGCACTGACTCTTTAGATCTATCAGGCCTTTAGATCTTCCGCTTTAAGGAAGGTGACACGTGCACCTGTGTTGTATCTGATGACCAAATTCAAGAGAAGTACAGAATATAATCTCTATCTAAGATACTGCCACTTAAGCTTTCTCTCTTAGCTACTGGGAGATTCTGAAGTTTATAAAGTTTAGCAGCTTTTTGCTGTTAGGTTTGGAACCATTCCACGGTCATCCTTTTCTCTTCTACCTGCAGAGACACAGATGTACCGGGATAGCAGACAGCAGAGATGCTGATCTGTAAAGATACTCCCAGGCTGCATTTTCTGCATCTCTGTCATGAATATTAAACAGAATATAAGTGTGTAAAAATAAACTGGACAATAAGAGTTTAAAGCCGAAGCATAAAAGACTTAAAGGCTTCTCAGAGATGCAAGGAGCACAATGATGGTTCAGAATGTGTAGAGAGCACGGCTGAGTTCGATGACTGCATCCTGTACCTGTGGCTCTCACATACTGAGGCAATTTACACAGAAAAGATCTGTTAGGTACTTACACACCACATGGAACACAACGACACAAAGGAAAATATAGTTTTATATGATGAGTGTTATTAACAAAGGTTTAAAGATCTATGCATTGTTACAGCAAGCTAAAATTTTGGCTTTTCAAATTCTTTGATTCAAGCTCATCATGATGGCATCTCCTGTACTTCTCTGTCTACAGGACTGCTGCTCCATGATATTCTCATCAACAGCTGAAATATTCCACCCTATTGACTTAGGGGCCCATAAAGAACTCACTATATGATAAAGACTTTAAAAATTGTTCTAATATGTGATCAAGAAAAGAAGTGTAAATACCACTCTCTGCCTCTGGCTTTAGCTGTTCTCAGCTCTAAGTTCCAGCAATGGTTCTTCCCTCTCATTTTAAGGTGCTCATGAAAGACATCATTCTGGCACAATCTTTAAGCTCTTTCCAAGAATCGACGAGTTGTTGATGTTCAGACCAATGCACTTTTAAAAAGTGCTACTGCAATTTTATGATAATCAAACTTAACAAAAAGTAAAATGATTACAAAGATGCTGTATTCTTGAATCCTTAAATGAAAAGAGCATGGGTATTATTTTAATTCTAATATCTCTCTAGCATGTAAGACCAATGCTCAAGGTTTACAGAGGTTTTTGTTACAACTTCTGAGTTTTGAAAAAAAGTTCTTAATAACATTTCCAAGGGAATAAAGGAGTAGTTATCTTCCTTTGTGTCCCTTAGGAACAAAAGTCTTGCTTATATGTAAAAACCTGAAGGCTGTTAGACACCTCCCCTTGAAAATCAAGTACAAAAGTTTAGGGAGAAAGGAAGAAATCTAGTCCAGAAATAATCCACGAGTGATCCAATTATAATTATCTCTATGCATTCTGTACTATCTAGGTAAATCAGCCACATCTTTCTGTTGTTTTATTTATCCCAACTCTTAAAATAATTAAAGAAGAAGATGCGGGAGGCATAGAGCAGTGAATGTCAAGGACACTTGATGCAGTACCCTAATGATGAATGTTCCAGCATACTCAAATAAACAGGTTTCTCTAGAGATTGTTTGAATGAAAATAATGTAATTGCACAAAAAGCATAAGCTGAGTGTGTGTGTGCAGAAGAAAGAAAAGGAGAGAGACAGGCAGCAGTCATGCTTCTTGAAGTTGATAGCGTGTGGTGAATAATTGATCATTCCTTCCTTCCTTCTGATGAGTTCACTAATTCTCTCAGTGCCGCACTTCTACAAGTGTCACGATCACTATTAAACCAGCAGAAGAGCCCAACAAGCCCTTGAGAACACCGACTGTCTCAGATGCCTTTTAAAGCACCAACTGAAAAATTAAATGCGAAAAGCAAGAAAACGATCCTGAAGCCGCCTTCCCCTTCGCTGCGTGCCGAAATGCTGCACTCGATAGGCGCTGCTCCACAGCCAGCACCGCGTTTACAACAAAGAAAGGGGAAGTAGAGGGACCTCTTCCCTTCGTTGAGGAAAAAAAGGCATTAACTCCTCTTTTTTTTTTTCATATTCAGTTGATTAACAGCACGATCTACAGCCTTTAAAGTGATTTGTGAGTTACATTTTGCTTTTAAAAACGATAGGCAAATAATAGTCAAAACTGTTCAGTATGATTTCATACTTAATGAATTTCCTTATGAGATGATGCATTAGGAACACGGCACATTTCTAATCCTGAGGACAAAACTGTCCCGGGTTTTTAATCTATGCTTAAAGATATTGCAGAAAATAGGGTTTTTTTGTTCGTTTCAGTGATCAACAGAAATAATTAAAGAGTAAATGCTTTATCCTAAATTCAAGAAGATAGGCACTACCTTAATTTTGAGACTGTTAAGGAATCCAAGAGCTCGGATAGACACGGAACCCAAGAGCTCGGATAGACACGGAATCCAAGAGCTCGGATAGACACGGAACCCAAGAGCTCGGACAGACACGGGACCCAAGAGCTCGGACAGACACGGAACCCAAGAGCTCGGACAGACACGGAAGCCAAGAGCTCGGATAGACATGGAACCCAAGAGCTCGGACAGACACGGAACCCAAGAGCTCGGATAGACACAGAACCCAAGAGCTCGGATAGACACGGAACCCAAGAGCTCGGACAGACATGGAACCCAAGATCTCGGACAGACACGGAACCCAAGAGCTCGGATAGACAAAGCTGAGGGTACACACCTGAGGCATCTAACAGAACTCCTGTATGAGTAAGGGCAGATTTGCCTCAAAACATTTTGGTAAATAAAATACAAAGTACAAGAGTGTGCACAACGCTGTCACGCTATCAGCACTTAGACAACTGAAGGCAAAAAAGCTGTGTTACAAAAACAGTGACAAGTAGAGGCTCTGGCACTGCCAGATAGGTACAGCATTCTGCTAGATGCCATACATGCACACTAAAAACTATTCTGTCAACTAAAGGGTTCTCAGTAACTGAATAGACAAATATGAAAGATATGGGGGGGAGGGAAGCCAAAATGTCCTCCATTTGGTAAACGGGCTGCAGAGACACAAAAATACAATCCCTCTTTGCAGGAAGGTAAGGCAGAAAAAGAATTAAAGAGAAAGTTCCTAGGGATGCTAGAGGCTACAGGAATTTATCCTCAATTTCTACCTGGCAGCATACCATTGAGAAGAACTTCCTTTTCTCCAGTTGAAAGCATTTCACTGAACACATCTGAAACTTTCAAGTAGCCATTTCTGCTGAGTTAACTGTTAATTAGAAAGACACTCTTAGATTCAATGAGAGTTTCACCATAGCTTTTTCTTCAAATTCCACAAAAGGGCCTGTATCAAAGGACGTGAGCTCCAATTGTGTGAAGAGACAAAATGAAATTAGATAAAACAGAAAAAGCAAAAATAAAATTGGGTGACATACTGGAAACAACTTATACAAAAAGGACCCAAGTTGCAAGCTGGAGCGTAAGAGGTTTCACAGAAACCTAAGAAAAATATTTTTCATGGTGAGGTTGACAGAGCAGGGGAACAGGCTGCCCAGAAGGGTTGTGGAGTCTCCTTCTCTGGAGACATTTAAAACCTGTCTGGAAACGTTCCTATGGGACCTGCTATAGGTGCTCCTGCTCTGGCAGAGGGGGGTGTACTAGATGATTTTTCTTGGTCCCTTCCAACCCTTAAGATTTTGTGTGATTCTGTTCAGAATGACGACAGAAAAAACCCACGCTGCAGGGGTAAATGTACAGAAAGAAAAATAAGCCAGGTTTTGAGTGAAAAGCATTCACCTGCTAATCTGTCAAAAAGGAGAACCATCATCTTCTACTATAAATCATGGCAGGTTTACTTGGTCAGAACACAAACAGAATATACTACTTCTGATGTTATTAGCCTTAAGTGTCACACCCTTCTTGTTTATACTAATTATATACCATTTGCCTGTGTCATCTTACCAACAGTAGGGGCACAAACCAAAAAGCTATCTGTGCGCATACAGAAGCGATGGAACGCTATTTTGGCCATGCATCTTGGACATCACAGGACACTCAGAGAGCTCAGCAAAACTGAAAGGCTTGAATTTCTGCTGCAGACAGTATACATGAACAATTTCTGCTTTGCAGCTTCAGTGGGCTAGCAACACATGCATGGTCAGTTACCAGCTAACGAGCAGCAAATAAGCAAGCCATTAGCTGTCTGCATCCCCTGTTACACCAGGAACTTGACACACTCATGAACACACACAGACACTGCTCTGGCGGGATAAGATCACAAGAATGTCATATCACAGGGAGAACTGCAGCTTTCTGACATTTGCAGACAAATAAGCAGCAGCACATAACATAAATGTGTCACTCTTTCTCCTTCCAGCTATTGCCTCCACCATTTTGAGATAAACCCTGAAAGAGAAATTTATGTACAGACTCAACCCTGGCCTGCCAGCTACAGTCACACCTGGGACAGGATGGCAAAACACACTCAACACAGGTCATGGGGAAGTACACCTAAAACACAGCCAATCCTCGTGAGACTTGGATATCTTCAGAAACGTTTTACCAAGTATATTCCTGTGTTTCCAGTTCTACATGAAAGGCCAGGTGGCGTTTGGCATGGTTCTGATGGCTATTTATGGCAATATACTTTTAGCCTACTAAAAGTAAGAATTGTTTATCCTTAACGTGAGGTTGAATGGAAGGAGCTACCCTAACGTTCTTCTCATCTTATTAATAATTCCAGGCCAGTTTAGAGAAACCATTTATACACTGGTATGCTGCTTAACAGCATAGTAAATGAAAAGTAGATATACAGAGATAATTTCAACTGGAGGTAATTGCTGCATTACCAAGCTTTCTTTGATGTTGTTGGCCACAGTATTCTCAGCCACATTATATTGTATGTTCAGAACTGGAAATGATGATGATTACCGATTATCTTGCCAAAGAAAAAGGTTAACAAGAAATATTTTTTCTGTCTCTGAACATTTTTGTCATATCAAACATTTTTTCATCCTGAACTCAGAGATTAAAAACCAGAAAACTCAAAGAAAAAAACAAACAAACAAACAAAGCACAACCAAAACCACCCAGAAAACCAAACCCTAAAAAAGCCCCAAACATCCAAGTGACTCAGAAGACTTAATTTTGGGTTATTTCTAGTACTGCAGACTACCATAATTTCATACAAAGTTGTTTCAACATGAATAGAGGAACATTTTAATTACACATAGTCAAATGGGATATTCCTACATATTTAAAATATTATTTCTGAAAGAAAAACTTAATGAAATCCATCCTTTCCTGCAAATACTTGTGGTTTCCCTACCTGCTCCACTGCTGGTAAATGTAGCTCCAGACTATGGAGTCAAGTGTCAAGTTTAGAGAGAAGAAAAAGTTATACGTGAAAACTGTTGCTTCTTTGAGATATTGTTCCTACTTTCTAAAGGAGCACATCAAATAAATCCATTATAGATTTGCCCATGCTTTTAGCTAATGCTATTAGCTGACATTGCCACAAGAATTTAAGATGAAATAGGTACATTAAGCTCAAGGATACGCAAGCAAGTTGAAACAGCAGATAGTCTGAACTAAATGGAGGAGGAAAAAAACCCACAAAACAACAAAACCCAGCAACCCGAAACTCTTATCATGGAACTAAAAGCACAAGACAGAGCTAGAAAAGTTTTTACCCAAGTAGTTTCCTGTTAAGTATGACATCATCTAAGAGTGTAACAAAGGAGAATTCTTTTTTCTTGGTGCTAATGCAAAATGGATGTAGAAGTACTCACAGAAAGAAGCTTACTTCCCTAGTATTCACAAATCAAAACTGGAAGGACAGAAGATTTCCAACAAGCTATCACAGTTCATACATGGTAAATCACTTCCTTCTAAGTTTTTTCCTTGCACTCTTCACCCTTATAGATATAAAATACACATATTAAGACACACATGAAGTACAAACTAAAAAGGGATCAATTTTGCCAATCATCATTTTTTCAGGAGGACAGAGAACATCCTCAAATGCTTTAAATAAAAACATGAAAAGAAAATCTGATAGCCTATATAAGTACACAGTAATAGTATCCGGATGTAAGGAAAACCATTTAGTGTACATAATTTTAGCCATTTGCTGTTTGGAAAAAGATAGCAGGTAGCATAATAATTTACACACACACTTTCACTATTGTTTATTTTGTGGTGACTGTCTTGCTTTCCCACAGTGCTCTGTAAAAGGAGGGTGCTCATTAGCTCTGCATATCCTGCAGTAAGTTAACCTGAATACTGTTACTGATATCTCCTGGCCAGTGCTCTCCTTCAGTCTGATCATTTAAAAAGCTTGCAGTAGACAAAAGAACAAATGCAGAATGTGCAGTGCAATTTAAAAGCCCAGGCAGAAAAGAAACTTCTGTTGCATAATGAATTTTCCTCCCTTTCCACCTCCCCTGACTATTGAGAAGAATCCTAGACTAACAACTGAGTTTTTTCTAGGCATTTCAGGACAAGTTTCTATACATATTGTTAGGTCTTTTCAGTCAACATTTTTAAACAAGAGTTAATCCTCTACTCCTGCGGTGGACTTTGTCTGCCTGAATTTCTCCAAGGCTCTTGATACAGGTCCCCACAATATCATTTTAGACAAACTGATGCATTATAGCCTAGACAAGCAGTCTGTGTGCTGGGTGGGGAACCGGCTGCCAGGCTGCACCCAGAGGGTGCTGGTAAATAGCTCTTTTTGAGGTTGGCAACCTGTCGCACATGGTGTCCCCGAGGGAGCAATACTGGGCCCAACATCATTTAGTATCTTCATAAGCAATCTGGGTGGTGGGATCAAGAATACCCTTCTGAAGATTGCTGATGATACCAAACCGAGTGGGGAAGCGGACAGTTAAGAAGGGAGAAAGAACCACCCTGCAGGAAGACCTGGATAGGCTGGAAAGAGTGGGCTAATGAGAACCTGATGAAGTTCAACAAGTACAAGTGCAAGGTCTCGCACCTGGGAAAACATAATTCAGGAGTACAGCACAGGCTGGGATCTACCTGGCTAGAAAGCAGCTCTGTGGAAAGGGACCTGTGGGTCCTGGTGGACAACAAGCTCAGTATGAGTGAACAGTGTGCTGCTGCAGCAGCACAGAAAGCCAGCAGTGCTGGGCTGCATCAACAAGGGCATCACCAGCACAGATAAAGAAGTCATCATCCCACCCTGTTCAGTGCTTGTCAGGCCACATGCAGAGTACTGGGTTCAGTTTTGGTCCCTGATATACAAAAAAGATGTACGGACTGCAGATGGTCCAGAGAATAACACATCTTAGAGAGTGTTGGAGTTGTTTTTTTCCTGCATGGCAAAGGTAGTTCTTGAACTAAGTCAACACTTAGTGAAGGAATCCAAAATGAGTTGTAATGCCCCAAAAGCAATACCGTGCAGCTGTTTTGGTGAATACCCTGCATGACAACTAAGGTTCAGACAAGCTTCCCGTGCTGCCCGCCTGCTTTCCTGCTGAACATAACAACCCTGTGGCACCGCCTTCCCACAAAGACTCACCCATCACCAACTCAGCCTACGCAGCTTCGCCTGCATGGAATTTTGATACTTCTTCAGTAACGTGGAAAACGAGGCTGGACATTCAGTAATATGTTCCCCTACACCATTTAATGCATTTATCCCACGATCAGGTTTTCCTTCTCTTTTCTATTTCCCCCTTTAGACCATCAGAATTTACATTAAGAAAACTAAACCAGAATGTAAATAAGCTTATATTTTGTTTACGGTAATTAATATAATAATAATACAGTAAAATGTTTAAAAATGCTTAAGTGGGCAAGTGAAAGTAAACCTGCAATTCATCCGCTTCTATCAATATTATATCCCACGGCATATTCTCTCCCTGATTCCAGCTGAATTCCTACAATCATTTCAATGATTTTCAAAAGGATTTCTCCCCATTCTTCAGTTCGTTGTTGGTTCCCTTGCCACTTCTTCGATGGTGCAAGTGATGCTTTGTTAGACCGGGTGTCATTTCTTGCCCTAGACTGATAAATCTACAGTTCCTTGACTCAGTGAAGTCCACACTTAAGTCCCTCGGTGGCAATATCTATGTTCCCTCACAATGTAACATCCAACAAAGTGTCTCCATTCACAAGCTACTTTTACGGCAATTTGTACTTTAGAAAATCAACTGGCATAACCATGTGAAAAAAGGGCAGATGTAACTTGTGACTGGTTTTTGATCAAAACTGAATAGAACTATAATCAACGACTATGGAAGTTTCTGAAGACATGGATAACAACAAATGCCAGTATAGTAGTTTTAACCACACCTACATTTTTGAGATGTTGTGGATTATGAACATCTCTATTATGCATTCATTATTAAACATTATAGACTGCTAATATCTGTAAGAAGTTATCAGTTAAGCTGTCACACCTGCTTTATTGCAGATTAGTACTCTTAAATCTTTCTACTCTAGAGGATATAATTTAAAAAGGTCAATTACTTCCCCAAAGAGATTTCATCATTTGTTTTGTATTTTCAGAGAATTTCTAAGCCTTACTGCTTGTTTTTCCATACACTTAGCAGCAGCATTTAAGTTCTTCACTAATCAGTGGTATACACATCCTTCAGCTATAGAAAGAAGTACGAGATATAATTTCCATAAGCTTCAAGTACAGGTTCACTGCTTCACTGTCCTTCATTTCAAGTCAATGGGATTTGTGGCACTGTTTCACTTAGGTTCTACTGAAAATTCTACCCATGTTGTACAGGAGCCTTTGCTATTTGCTCTTTAAAATAGCATTTCTATTTTCCATTTTTTCTGTTCTGCTCCACAAAAATCCACTCCAAACAGATCAATGCTATGTGACCACATGGAGATAGATCTATCAGCAGGATTTCCAGGACAACACGGAAGCTTAGGTTATCAAGCAACAAATGAACAGATGGGCCTGTCATTCCTTATTTCAGAAAAGGTGATTCCAGTGATAACATCTGCTAATAAGCCTTTCTTGAGTATCCTTTAGAAAGTCAGCAAGCTATGGTGTTAGAAATGAAAGATCAAATTGGGTCAGGCATGCTCTTCTCAAGGTGCACTGTAGCTTTCATAAAGGTAATAGCAAAATGGATTGAATGTTCACTCCACATCAGCTTCTTTCAAAGGACTAAAAGTATGTCAAGGATACAGAACATAAAATGTCTGGATTGGAATGGGGGGGGCAGGAGAGGAGTACTCGGGGTATGCAGATTGCTAATCACCATGGAAATGTCCCAAAGTTTATTTGCCATCTCAGTGGTTTTCCTTCAGTTTTTGGGTCAAAATATTATACTTTAATTTTTTACTGCTGGAATAACTTAAAGTCTTTAAGTAAACAGAGAAATCTGAACTCAGGATTTTTTGGTGAATGTCAAGAAGAGGATGCATTTTAATTTTTGTGCTATTTCACGTCTATTAAGAGAACAGTGTACAAAATATTACAAAAAAAGAAACCAAAATGAAAAAATATAAAGTATTTGGAAACAATTAGCTGTAATTTAAAATTAAGTCCATCGGGGATTGTTTAGTAGACTTTCTTTAAACCATTAACTCCCAGTACTTCACTGTACATTCTTCTCTGGTGGAATATGAATTCACAAATCCAGTGGTGGGATGGTTTGGGGTGTTTGTTATGATTCCTTTTTTTCCTTTTCTTCATTAGTAAAAGGAGACACAAGACAATCTATGATATTCTTGATTTATTCTCCCATCCAGGAAACAAGCCCTAATTTTCTAACATCTCTTCAGCGGGACTCCGATTTCAGGACAGCTCAACCTTTGTCATCAGGTTACCCTCTCTGCAGCTTAGGGAAGGAGTGAAAGAGTTAAAATTGAGATAAAAACTGAGCAGAGTTCATTTGAAACTCTGAAAAGTCTTCCACATAAAGAACACCTACAGAGCATCTGCTCAGCATTTTCACACAGATCTGCCACAACACATACGTTTTCATAGAAGTTTTTGTAAGCCCATGATTATTTTGGACCCTCTTCATCAGTAGAGCCTAAAGAAACATAGGAGGTTGTGCAGACATCAAGGTCCTCATATTGTGCTATGGTCTTTATTTCAGAAAAGAGCTCCCTGTTTCCTGTGAAGGCCTATCTGTCTCTGGTTGCTGCAGTGAGATGAGTTTGAATACAATCCATGTGTTTTAAACACTGTCTTATTTCAACAAACTGAGTAACGCTACTGTTATCTTAAAAATGTAGCTTAGGAGAGAGCACAAAGAGTTTTCTAAATAACTTTATGTATCAAATTAGATGCGTTTGCACCTTCTTCCCAGCCACAGACAGCAGCAGAGATCTGAGAAACAAGTTCCACACCAACTTTTTTCTTTACCATCAGTAACAGTTTAGCATCTGCAGAAATCTGCAGTCATAGCAGAAGAGATCAATACTCAGTGGAGCACCAGACATAGAAAGATGTTCAGATAGATTCCTCAGGCTCCTAGAACAGAGACCATAGGTGGGTGCAAAGCTGAAATAATGCAGAAACTTGATACTGGAAATTCTGAAAGCAACTCTTTAAATGATGAGTTTTAAATTAGCAAAGACAAGTGATAGGTTTAGATGTTTTGCAAAGGAAGAGAAATAGAAAGCCTGAATGAGAGAAGCAGGATTCACCTGGTCTGAAACCATCCACCAAAGCAAGGCTCAACATTAGCAGCTCATCTCATATCGAATACCAGGTCGAATTACCTAACACAGACTTGCCAGAAAAAGCAGTGTTCTCCTTGTTCACGGAGAAGAGAGTAGAGAACAGTCCTCAGTGGGTGCATATGCTTAGCTGTATTGCTTACGGTAAAATTCATCTGGTGACTTCAGAGAAGCTGTGCTGATAGATACTAGCTGAAGCTCCATGTCCTCTTCCGGGATTAAAAGGAGCCCAATTCTGTCATTTTAACCAAGACAGGCCAGTAATACTGCTATTGCTCTATGCCAATACACACGTTATCTTTCAAAAGCTTTCTCCTATAGTGTGTACCATAACCAACTGTTTTCGCTGCTTAATTATTTTCAATGTGTCAGCATTCAATTTTATTAGATTATGAATTGCTCTTATTACAGGGGTGAAGAACCACTGCTGAATTTCAGTTTTTCTTGTTTGTTTTTTAATTATTAGGATGTCGTTTACCCAGCCTTCTGTTCTGCTTATGTTGCATGGCAGAGAGAAGGCTAATACAGATATTTTTGCTGAAACATTTTGAATACAAGGGGATTAATTACAAGCTTAGTTTTGTTTAGTTACCACAGCTTGCAGAGGGCTGAGAAGGAAGGCTGCTGAGCTTGTGAGATCATCAAAAAATAAAATGGTAGCAAGCAAATGAAGTATCAAAGTTCTGATACTGGATTGCTTCAGTTCTTCAAGGCAGATTTTTTTTTTTTTAAATGCATTTTAAACATTTTTATTATAGTTCATCTGTAGAGCTCCTCTGTTACCTAGTATTAATCTTCTGTTATGTCAGAGAATATAGTATGAGCAATGGCTGAATTTTCAGTGAAATAATAGTAAGCGAAGGTAAATACCATTATTTACTTAAAATTTGAGTTAGCCTCAGAAAATAATTTTTTGAAAGTAGATACAGTGGGATTTGAAAAACTGGGAAGGAAATGCACGTATGCAGTCAATGCTATGTCAGGCAGCAGCAAGGGCTAGCTGCTCCCAAAGAAATTCATCTGGAGCTGGAGGTGACCCAGCTCAGGCCATTCCCTTACTGATAGGTACAGTCCTGTGGGCCTGAGCAGGGCAGGCAGGGCTGGATGCTGGTAACAGATTCCATTGATGGTTCCAGACACAGTGCATGAAGAACCAAATCTGGGTTCCATCTAGGGGTTGCCATCAAAAGGAAAAGGGAATTGAGCTGGGTTTTTGCTGGAGCATATATGCAAGGGGTTTGTTGCAGGGCAGAGGTCTGTCTAGGATATGGGACCAGAGACAAGGCTAGAGATGAGTCTTCCTAACCCATCACTGAGGCAGGGGCTGAGGGACCCAGGATGAGCTGAACTAGGGTTCCTGGGCCCATGGGCAAGTAGGAGAGGCCTCAGGGTGCTGCCCAGTGCCAGGTAGGCTTGTAAGGGTGGACTACTTGCCTATGAGTGGGTGTTAGCAATTATTGTTTCCTAACTGCTCTTATTGTTGCAGGATGTATGTAGGATATACATCTTAACCCAATTGTAATGAAAGAGAATTCACAATTCGAGATTAATTGCCAAACAAATATATGAAATAAGCCATAATGTATTTTAGCAACATCAATTTCTAATCTTCTTTTATTTATGCAACTTTAAATTTGAGCATCTTTCTTTTTATTATTACTAATTTTACTATTTATTTCTCAATTTTTACTGGTAGAAATTAATTTACCTAAGTTATGTGAAAACACAAAAAATTAAAGAAGAATCTGGGTTTGGTTTTGTTTGTTTTCCCCTCCTGTTTGTATCCTGAACTGTTCTGTTTTGTTTAGTACTGAACTATTGGAACATCTTCCACCAAAGCATTGGAGGATGTAGCTGGCATCTGGTTTCTTTTATTTTAATTTGTTTCCTGTTTTCAAAGAACATCTGGTTTGGTACTTTTTACCTGTGTTCCACAGTACTCAGGAAAAAAAAGCAAAAATAAGAAAGATCCCCTCTATTATCTCTAGAAAATGACAGGACTGGTTGTGAAAAGGAATCATATCCTTTCACTATTAAAAAAGGAATATGATGTCTTTTTAACTTGCACATATTTTGCTGTTGAGGTGTGCTGGTTTTGGCTGATGTAGAGATAATTTTCTTCATAGTAGTTAGTATGGGGCTATGGTTTAGATTTGTGCTGAAAATAGTATTAGTAATTCAGAGGTTTTAGTAATTGCTGCGTAGTGCTTACACAGAGTCAAGGACTTCTGTGCTTCTCACCTCACCCTACCAGCAAATGGGCTGGGGATGCACAAGAAGCTAGGAGCAGGCACAGACAAGACAGCTGAGCCCAACTGACTAGAGGGACATTCCATACCATATGGCATCATGCTCAGAACATAAAGCCAGGGGAAGAAGAAGGAGGCAGGGGATGTTTGGAGTTATGGCATTTATCTTCCCAAGTCACTGTTATATATGATGGAGTCCTGCTTTCCTGGAGATGGCTGAACACCTGTCTGCTGATGAGAAGTGGTGAATGAATTCCTTGTTTTACTTTGTTTACACGTATGGCTTTTGCTTTACCTATTGAACTGTCTTTATCGACCCACAAGTTTTCTCACTTTTTCCCCCATCCCACCCAGGGGGGAGTGAGTGAGGAGCTGAGTGGGGCTTATAGTTTCTGAGGTTAAACCACAACAGAAGAGATGTATGAGATTTCCTGAAATAAATCAACTTGTGGCCGTTAACAGTGCTAATGCTGATTCATGTGCCTTATCTGTCATATCTGAATCAGCTTATTCAGAACTTTGGGTGTCTCTGTATTTCTTATCAGTTTGTGGCATAAGTATCAAATACATGTCAAGTGAAAACCCCTGGTTTTCACTTTTCACTTAGTGCAGTTCTTAAGATAGAGCATAAGAAACATAATAGCAAGATACTGATACAGCTCTTAAATCCTACTGCTTTTCTACATGAATTCCAGCATACCAGTATAATATACCCAATGATTAAAAAGAAAAGGAATAGTATTTTAATTATTTTTTATATGGTCCTTTGGATTGTAGCGATTAACTGCAACAGTCTTCATCATTTTATTTTAAATAGTAAAATGAATGCCCTGGCTTGTCTCATGCTATTGAACTGCTTCTGAAATGAGGAATGCTCATGGAGTTTTGCTTTATTACAGTGATTGAGTGCAAGACACACACAAAATGAATGTCAAAGCTGAGTAATTATATTGATTCCTTCTGTTCTTCATTAATTAAGTAAGCATGGAATATTTTTTAAAGCCTGATAACTGCTATCCACAGTTGCTTTCCTTCTAAGACAACAGAGCAAAATCATTTAAAGTAAAATCTTAACAAACTGGATAAGATTTATCTTTTTACAAAGCTTGTTAAAATAATTAACAGGAAAAATGTCAGACACATTTGTTATGTGCATGGACAAAAGCATGGCATTGCCTGGCAAAAAGGCATGACCTGACATGTTTTGAACTTTATTACCTTTTGGAAAGATACTTTTAATATTATAGATAAAGTGGAGAGATCTTGTGTATTTTTCTTATTTTCATGCAAATTGTATAAGACAAGTTATAGCAATTGCCTTTTGTGTACGTCATAACTCTGCGGGTTTTTGTGAACACGCTTCAAGTGATTGAATAAACCAAATGAAGAATTGATACAAACAGGGAAAGAAATAAAGTGCTTTTAAATTCTATGAAAATTTAAAGAGGACTATGAAATAAACAGTGTTTTGATAATGAAGATTTGATTTTCTTTCATGTAATTTAAATAGGGAAAATATTTTCCCTATTTTGTCAATATATGTTATATACAAATTGCTATATGTTATATTCAGTAACAATAAAATATTCTGAAATGATCAAACCACACATTCTTCTACCAGCCAAACATATGTTTGGAGCCAAACGTATATGGAAATGATGTGGCGGGTTTTTTTGTTGTTGGTTTTTTTTGTTTTTTTTTTTTTTTTTTTTTCACTTTTCTGCTTAAAGGGACACATTCATAAAAAACTGTTGTTCTTGCATTTAAATTTTTTGGTTTCTTAGTCTTTAAAATAAAATTATGGATTC
>JANHGN010003888.1:57410-67871 GCA_024605025.1 Megaceryle maxima | reverse complement strand
TGTTATTGTGCATGTGGCGGGGGCGCCGGATACTGGGGAGGCGGGTCGGTGGGGCGGGGCGGTGCGGGGGGGGGGGGGGGGGGGGGGGGGCGGGGGGGGGGATATGTTGTTCAAGTGTGTGGCAGTCATCATTAGCACAAAAACCTGCCATGCTCAGAGACTGCTTTAATCAAAAAATGTGTCAGGTTTAACCTAGGGGTTAGGGACCCTCCATCTGTTGTTGGCACAGCAAATCAACTCCAGCCTGGTACCCAGGGTAACTGGTTCTCCAGCAGTATAAGTACCTGCATGGCAGAACCATCAGTAGCAGGGGAATCAGCCCTACCTTACACAAGCCGGTAGCCTGAGGAGCTTGATTTTCTCTGCTTCGGTGTTAGGACATGAAAGGGCAGAATCTGTCCTCCTGGTTTCACCCCAGAGAACAAAGGCAAGCTTCAGCATCCATAACAAAGGATCTCCTACTCCTACCGTGATGCCTCCTAGCAAATGACATCATCTATCTGCAGCTTTGTGTTAGGCGCAGTGCCTCAGGGGAAGCTCACAGGACACCATTTCTCACAAATGCCCCCTGCAGTGGCTTGGTGAGGGTTTCCCTGGCAAGGGGCTTGTGGCACCATGTCCAACAGGCTTGGGGTGCTAGGAGGGAGATACAACACCTCTTCCTCCTTGCTTATCTTATGTTTTTGCTATGTCTTGTTCCCTCTTTACTTTGGGTTGAAGAAGACTGAGGAGTCATGCCCTGGTGAGAAATGAACTTCCACATCCTGGAATCCTGGCACCACCCGTGAAGCAGAAGGCTAGTCCCTTCCTGATGTGTGCCTGATGCTTTGTGTGCCCACACTCAAGCTGAGGTTAAGGAAGGGGGATGGCTTGCTATAAACAGGTTGGTGAAGGAAAAGGATTATCCTTCCTCTTGTGAGTATTAGTGAATAAATGGGCTGTGAGCACTGCCAAGTAAATCCACAATTTTTAGAAAAATGAACACTCAGACATTGTCACCTCACTTTAATCTCATCTTGCCTTTAGTGATTATTTTTTTTCTTGGCCATTGCAGACTATCTGACTAGCAATAATTACAGCTTACTCTACTGTTCTGGCCCGACATTAACTGTTAATGATGTAAAGCTGTATTAAGCCTAAACTACTCTGATCATCTCATTCGAGACATCTCTTGAATACCATGGAACAAATTTTTCTGTAACAAGATGTTGGTCAGTGGATTCATGACTGCTTTGTCTTGCTGGTTTTGTCTCAAAAAGATTTTTTTTTAGCTGAAAACTGTAGCAGTGTATGTGTTGCAGGAGCAGGAAATGCTTGAGATTCACACTGACCTTCACTACACAAAGTGTTTTCACAAAGCTTATCTATCTAGTTTTTAAAGGTCATCCTGCATCAGTAAGGATGGAGGGCCAGGACCCCAGCTGGCATGAATCAATGCATCCTGCCTGAGAAGGGCTGAATTCTGCAGCTGAGAATTTGCTGGATAGTTTTTGATAGAGGTCTACAAAATCAGAAGCGGTTACAGAGAGGGCAAGCAAGGAACATCCATTCCCTAGCTGTTGTCCTATGAGAATAGAGGGGCACCAGCTGAAGCTAGCATGCTGGATGTTCAAAGCAATGGGGAGCAATTCCTAATACAATGTACCATTAACCTGGGGAACTACTTGCCACAGTATGCCATGGGTTTATGTTTCCATGGTTCAGAAAAGCATTTGGACAAACTCATGGAAGAAGACTCCTGGGGCTATTAAACACAAGAAAAACATGCCTTTCTGCTCAGAAAGCCCCTGAGCTGCAAGTTATGAGATAATGAGGGAGTAATTAGAAGGGGGATCTTGGGCTAGCTGGAGCACAGGAAAGCAAGTTAGTAAAACCAGCATGTGGCAGACCATGATATAGTAGAAGAATAAACTTCCTGCTCTTCCAAAATTTAGGATGAATTTATGGAGATTGTGGCACCGTACAATTCAAGCAGCCAGTAAAGTCTCTCCCACTCCCTGAAATGGATTGCTCAGGCAAAGACCAGCTGTGTTGTCAGGGGCTTGTTCATAGCCACAATCTGGGAGAGCATCCCTGGCAACAGTGAAGATTTCTTGCAGGCTGGCTGAGGAGATGAGTTTCAAGTCATCCAGGGAGAGGACAGCAGGAGAGAGTGTTGATACAACACTGGAGGAGAGAGGAAGAGCAATGCAAGGTCCTCCTAGGCAGGGACTGCAAGAGCTACCGGTCTACTTGTGATGTTGCTCTCCTGAATGAGGTGTTGAGAAATCTTAGCACCCAGTGGGTGAGAAAGCAGCAGCCCAATGTTACGGGGTGAGGAGGAAGGGCTATGCACAAGGAGAGACTCTACACTTATTATCACCCTGTCATGAACTATTCAGAAATGAAGCTTCTCCTGGGGTGAAAGGTGAGAAAAATAGTGGTGTTCTCCCTTCCTGAGCAGGTCTGACCACCATATGGTGATGAGAATTATTGTCACCATAATTAATTCCTTCTTGACATTGCTCTGGCAGATGCCCTCAGGTTTGCAGAAGCAGGGCTGTCGTCTTAGCAGCTGCAAAGAAGTGGAGTAAGAAATAAGTGACAGGGGAGGTTCCTTCTGTTTTGCAGGCCAGCTGAGCTTGCATGAGGAAGAAGCATCCCTCAGAGGCTGATCAGACACTTCAGTCTCTGGCCCTGAAGGTTTTCTGAGGGACAGGGCCTCATTTTTTTTTCCCCACTGTCACACCATTTCTGGATTACACCAAGATTGCTGAAGTTAACACTTCCATGAGAAGTAACTTGTGCATTGTAACAAGGAAAGTAAGCCAAAGCAGAACACGTATATCATGCAAACATGACCTTAGTGTCCAGCAGCCATATGACACTATCTATTTTAATTGCAGGTAGAGTTACTTTAACAATCTAAAGCAAGGGGTCTGAACTGCTGGACCTTAAGATTACAGCTCCAGAGGTACTAGTAAATGTGTATGTTTTTCCAGTCTTTCCTTCTTTTGCCCCACTATAAAGAAGGGTTCTGCATGAGATTGAAGGAGGAAACAAGAGACACTTTTTGATAGTTTAACCTTTCTGTTTCTAGTGCAGCATAACCACCAACTCCCATCTCTGGATTTCTGTGTACTTGCCATGGTCTTTACTGTCTGTATTGTGTGGTATAGGGGAGCCAGAGAGGCACGTAGGGTGTTCCTATAGACATTCTGCTGGGATTTCCATGCCATGGTTCTGGTATGTCTGGGGGCATATTCTGTAGTTGTGTGTTGATTTGGGGCTGTTTCTCCTACAATACAAACTTCTGATACAGCTGCTATAGGAAATCCTAAGTGCACATAGCAAATTCACCTCTTCAGGACACATACAGGGGACCAAGAATGGTCTGGTGTTCAGAGAGCCTGGCTTGAGTTATGTGGGTCCTTCCACAGTGATGGCTTCTCCCTGCATGAGGGCACATGCTCCCTCTGTCTTTGCTGACAGGTGCACCTATCTGAGAGGGCTCTAGTGGCTTCTGGCATGCAGGAGATGTTGAAAGATGCTATGGGCCTCTTGAGTCTATCCAAAGTGATACTGCTCACATTCCTATATGTTGCCAACAGCAAAGTCATGCCTTGGCTGAACTACCATTATAAAGGATTTTTAAGAAAAGATAGATGAGATGAATTTCTGATGCTTCTTAAAAATGGCCAGTTCTTAAAGGGTCCAGCTTTCTAACTTTTATACAGAGGATTTAAATTCTATGAATTGAATTAGGGATTTTATTTTCCCTTCGTATAATTCCTGTTTATTATACAACCTCTCCTTATTCATATAGTATCTTTAACTCATGCATCATTTATTGTTATCCGAACAGTTACTGGAAAGTGTCCCTGGGTAAGCTCTAGGGAGCAACAGTTGCCTCGCTAATGGAGGAAAAGCCTAACTACTTCCTAAATCAATTAACTTGAAAGGCCAAAAGACACATCCAGGCTGCTCTAAGCACATGCACACGCTCACATTCACACACCACAGTGGTCTCTGCTGTGGGTAGTGGCACAGTACCCACAGACATGCTCGTTGCTCCCTGTGTGGTCCCAGCCATGCTGACAGCCTGCTGAATTACATTTCCTACTCAGCACATAAACATTCACTCCATACATCCCTATGGCTGCACGTGCACTCGTAACTCACAGCTCAGCAGCTGCTTGCTCCCCGCCTGCAGCTGACCCACAGGGGACGTGTGTCTGTTCTCTAGCAGGCAGCCCAGCTTTCAGGCTCAAGCCATAAAAATTCATGCTGTTTGGCTCTAGAAGTCCTCAAGGTAATGGTCACCTCGTGCACACACATATCCATATAATGCCTCTTTATTCCTGCTCGCTGCATGGAGGAAAATGCTAACTGCCTGTTGACAGACATCACTGCCATTGAAAGTAAAGGGGAATTTGGCAGAAGTCATTATTGCTAATCATTGATGCTCATCCTGGGGTGAGACGGGGGTGTTGGACTGCTGGGGAGCACACCTGAATGTCACACTGCCCATCACCAGTCCACAAGAGCATCCAGTACTGAGCACAGAGGCCAGCACAATGCCTCCATGCTTTGGGAAGAAGGGGTGGGATGCAGTTTCCCCACCACCAAGACTCCTGTACATCCTTCAGAAGGGGGAGAGAAGCATGGATGCTGCAGTGGAAGAGTCTGAGAAAAGCAAACAGGTGGTGGATAAAGAATATCCAAGAGAGAAAATGGTCTGGTTAAGTGGAGTGAAGTATGTAGGAAGGAGATGATGTGGGTTTTTAGACCATGGGTTATGAACAAAAGTGCAGTAAGAAAGTATGGGAACTGAGCAGAAAGGCAAGAGAAAGGCAGAGCAGGTGGGATAAAAAGTGACACAATGAAGCCAAGACGAAATGCTCATCCAGAAAAGATGAAGACTACCAGGAATTACTGTTAGGAGCTGGACCACATGCTCTTTCTTCCAGGATAGTGTCAACACTGTGACTTCCAAAGCTGGAACACCTGGAGGCTGGTGAATGAAAGAGAACTAAGATCAGTGGCACAAGAAATTCTTCATTTGGAAAGAGGAACATTGCGGGAAAGGGAAAGGGAAAGGGAAAGGGAAAGGGAAAGGGAAAGGGAAAGGGAAAGGGAAGGAAAGGAAAGACTGGGCTGGTGGCAGAGAGGGTGTTTCACAGATATTTCTTCCATAGATTGTGCTATGCTGGTGGGAGAGGGAAAGCATTTAACTGGGGATTGAGGCAAGCTGCAGATAACAGTGTGAGGTCCGTGCAATGGGGAGTGGAAGTGAGAAGGGGAAGCATGAGCCTACAAGCCCACGAGGACCACAGCAGAGCAAAGAGTGAGAGGTGTCAGAAGGCAGCCACAGGCATCAGGGGGACAAGAAGGCAATTACGATTTTGCAGCTCTGCTGTTGTACTGCAAAGAAGGAAATGTAGGCTGTAACCTACAGACTATGTTTTTAGGAGGCAGATCTTTGAGCTACAAGTCAATCCCTAATGGGGCACTGATTGCTTTTCAGAAGAGAGCGGCTTTGGGTCAGTCCCAGCCCTAACACAGACAGTACTGCTTTGGGAAGGGGAGAGAGCACTGGGACTCCATCTGGTGCATTCCCTGGCACCTCTCAGGCCTTTCAGCTCAAACACCCCCCAGAATACCCACACTCACATGCCCAGCGAGGAATAACATGCTCTGGACCTGCTGTGTTGTGTCTCATGACTGCAGAGTGGGCCATGATCAACCCCAGGAGCTCCTGGGGAAGTTCCTCTCCTTGACACCTGTGAGAGAAGGAAGGTCCCCAGCCTCACTGTGCAAGCAAAGGGCTTGCTGCACATCAGGCTGAGAAAACCAGCAAGCCCTATTTCCAGGCTTGCACCAATGACTCTTGGCAGACATGAAAGCAAGCTGAATCACTGTATTATAATTTCAAGCTCCATTAGAGAAACATGAGGCTGGGGATAGCAGAAGGAAGGAGGGAGCAGGGAGGGATAAAGAGAAAATTGAACAGAGCAGAGTAGCACTTGAAGGGGAAAGAAGTGTTGAGCATAGGCTCAGAAGGGGGAACTGCAAACAGAGATGAGATTAAAAGGGAACCCTTGAGACCTTCGTTTTAAATACAGTAAGATTCACTTACTCTGTGCTGAGCCAGGCTTGTTGAATGCTGGAGGCACTGTCCCCGCTGAGGTCTGCCAGCAGATCAAGCAGTGGAAACCTGTCTCTCCCCATATACCAGCAAGTTGCCCTCTTCCACCAATGTCATCTAGGAAGTCCCATTGATAATAAATTTACTGTGGAGTGAGCCTAGTGGGGAAGCTTTCTACTTTACTACCCTTCAGCACTGAGCATTTTAAATGTTCTTTTATCCAGGGGCATAGTCACATCGGACTTGGTACCATGCGTCTGGGAGTGCAGCATGGGGTATCTGGGTGGACCACCTCTTCTTCAGGGAGAGCTGTGTTCACTTGTTGGTCCTAAAGGTAGGGAGGAGACCTACAGGTGGAAGAGAAAAACAGCACAGAGTCTCAGAGCACTGCCCATGGCACCTGATCATGGAAGAAGTTGCCTGCTGTCAGAGACAGAGGACAGTTTTGGTGCTGAGGGAAGCAAGATGTCCAACCCCACTAGCTAGATCCTGACAGCTCCAGTCTGGCCAGGAGCAGCTGCAGGATATTCACATTGCAAGTATTAGTCTGATTACAACCTTGAACTAGTCTGGAAAGTCTTTCCCAGGTTCAGCCCCTTATCTCCCATAGGTATAATTTTGGCATATTTCATAATAACTCACAAGGGTTGGCCAGGATCAGCGGTTGGATGGAAGACAGGTGTTGAATTGTTTGTTGCTGCCGTTGTCCCACAGGGGCTACAGGCTTATTTCTTCTGTTCTGTACCCTGCTGAGATCCTGTCCACTGTGAGGAGTGGTGGTACTGCTGACTAAATGTAATGGTGTACAGCCGGAGGAACAATGACCCATATGAGACCCGGTCACCAGAGATGCTCCTGTCAATGTCTGAAGCACAGTGGTGTTCAGCCTGATGTCCTAGTCAGAGTTAATGATTGTACTGACATTCACATCACACCAGATCTCCTCACCCCCTCAACTGCAATTTCAGCTCATATCCCCACATCACACACCTTGAATTTTTATGTCCTGACAATTGAAAGAGATTAAATTCCTTGGGACAGTGACCAGTTTCCATTTGCTTTGACAAATGCTAATGGTGCTGAATAAGCATCAAAAACTGGTCATAATGTAGCAGGGCAATCATTACTGCATTTCTTAAGCTGTTGCCTGGCACTGCTTTGTGCCATTAGGGATCTGCCACATTATGCCTTAGGAGCTCCTGGGTCTTTGGGGTGTTTGCTTTGTGAAACTGAGAACTACTGCAGAGCTCTTCTGGCTTCAGTTCTGTCATACAACCCACATGGAGGCTCAGGAGATGGGCAGCAGCCAAGGCAGATCACACTCTCTCCACGCTGTTTTCCTTGCCCATGGACATGCTGAGAGGCGAGCAGTTTGGCCACGAGCCCATGGATGGACCTACAAGAGAAGAGCTGTTCCTCACCAGTCATGCTGACCACCTTCCTTCTGCAGTGCTGGGGCAGAGAGGTGCTGCCAACCCAAACACATTGGGTTTGGGGGTCCTGGAAGACTTGATGTGTCTCCTTGGTGTCTGGACTGCCTGTTAGTCTTAGGAGTGGTGAGGGAACAGCCAGAATCTTCTGTTAATTGGAAATAACAACATTCATGCATGGCCTCTAAGCCTTTCCTAAGGCTGGTAGATCTCAGGAAGTGCCATATTCAGAAGTGGGAATGTTAAGGTTGTAGGAAAGACTAAACCTCGCTGGGCTAGAGACTCTTTTGTATTCACAGCAGTGTTTTTCCAAGGGAATTTAAGTACCCACCTTGTTCCTAGCTGTGAGTCTCCAGCTAAATATTCTCCGCGCCCAGGACAACTGTGTCCTAATCCTAACAGAGGCCCCAGGGCACTATTGTAATGCAAATAATGATAAATAATAGTAATAATAAAACAGAACCAGCACTTGTGCCAGCTCTCTAGCAATCCCAAACCAACTATTGCAAGTTTCATATCACCGGGGTTATGTAAAGGAGCAGGAGCATTAAGACTGGAGCTGTCAAAGAGGAGACCAATTAGCCAGTGCAGCTGCTTCCTGCAGGCAGTAAACCTGCCAGCAGCCGGGGCTGGCGTGCCTTTGGGTGCTGGGCTCACCACGCTGGCTCCCAAGGGTGGCTCTGCAGATGCAGGGTCATGACTCAGCCCGGCACTGGGGACCATGAGTAGATGGATGTCCTAGTACCACCATGGTGGAGGGAAGTCTGGGGAGACCATGGGGGTAACATGCCTCCTGGTACTTGCACACAGGCATGTGGTGCAAATAAGCTGCCTGTGATGAAGCGCTTGTTCAAAGAGCAGTAGCACACAGTGATGTCATCTGAAATTACTTCAGATTAAAATCTTCTGTTCCCTTTTTTTGACAGCCAGCTCTTTGTGAAGAATGTGAAGGGGGATGCTGATATACAGCCAGGGCTGCCAGCAGTGGCTGAAGGGGGGTGTAGGAGAGCAGAGGGGCCCTCCCTGGTGCTAATGTAAAGGCTGGAGTCAGCAGTCAGCCTGACACAGGAGCTGTGGGTGCTGTGACCCATGCCACCCACCCAGGCTCTCCTTGGGTTTTGGCTGAGCAGTCCTATCACACCGTGGGCTCTCTCCTTAGGCTGGTTTCATCTGCAAAAAGAAGATTCATGTAGCATCTGTTTGAGGTTGGAGGCATTGCTAGCAGCGCATGTGGAGAGCCACCTCTCAGGTGTTTTCCAGAAGTTTATAACTGTCAGTGGGAACATCCCACTGTGCTTTTCTTCCCTGGAGTTCCAGATTCTGATCTTGTACTCTTCAGAAACAGTCCTTTATACTGAGCTGACGAGTATATGAAAGTAAGTGTTTATTTGGTAGCATTTTTAGATACTATTTATCTCTGTTGCTTCTAGCAGTTGCTCTGGCTTGGCTGTCAACCATAAAGTAATAAGAAATGAAGCTCTGGAGTCTGAGTGCCTTCCATAGGAGTTTCTCTCCTTGAGAGAAAGGGGTAGATTAAGATAAATTTTGCCCTTTGGCCACTGAACTCTACTGTTACAGCTTTAGGCATGTTCAGCTGCCTTCCATCTAGTCAGTGTGGAGCAGCAGCAGACCCCAGAAGGGAGCAGACAGGTATAGGCAATTATTAATAATCAGGCTTCTCCTCCTTGCTTGCCATTTGTAACAGCCTCACTTAAATAACATGCAAAGGGGCCTATGGGGACCCAGTAAACCAGTGTTCTGTGCTGCCTGTGGGGTGTTGTTGGGTATTGCTACAAAATGCTTAGGGAAGGAGCATATGGAGAGGGCAAAACCTGACCTGTGTGTCCTCAGCTTAACCTTCCCATCTTCAGGCAATAACTGGTTCAAGGGCTTCCTGAGCAAGTGAAGGTGCATAGACCCTCTACTGGAACAACTACAGGCAGGTACAGCCTCTGTGAATTTGTTTAGTGCCTTTGAGATCATTTGTATTTCAGAACATGAAAATCCAGATGAAACCAGATAATTTCTTCAAGGTACTATAAAGTCAAAACCTTTAGAAGATATTTCATGCCACAGAATGCCTACATAGTATATGGGAGAGATAAGAGAGAACTCTAGGCAGAGGAAGAAGATGAGCAAGAAGGCAAGGGGACTGTATTGGTCAGCATGCTATGTGGTAGCCTCTGTGCAGCAGCAGCCTGGGGCTTGTGAAGTATTTTGCAGTCCTGAGGTATGCAATAGTAGGGATTTATAGAAGAAAGCTGAGGCAATTTTTCAGATGTTTATGGGAAGTCTTCCCCCGTGTGAGGGACAACAAGGCAGAAAGCACCAGTGTGTCTGAAAATGTGATACATGAGCTGATGGAAGTAGGAGTTGGCATTTCTCTGGTGAAAGAGATGAGATGTGGGAGCAGAGGAGGTGTAGCTTCCCTCTTATCTCAGATACCTAGGGGAGAGGTTTTTGGTAACTACATGGATGTAAATATCTTTCTACTCTGGAAAAGAATTAAGTGGGTAGGAGAGAACTAGAAAGTCAAACTGCATCTCCTTTCACCACCACCCAAAACCATTATATAGTGGTCTCACAGCACCCCTTGCTGGGATGGACTGCTGCAGTATTTCATTGTGCATGATTAAATGGGAGCCTGTCTGACATCAGGATGAGGTGTTAAACTCTTTAAAATAACTGGCAAAGGAGATATCACACATGTGGGCTTAAGCAATCACATGACAGGGCCAAAGCTCTGGGGTGAGGTGGCATGGCACCAGGTTAAAGCTGGGAAGGCAGGAAGAGGTGTGAGCTGGGATGCCCCTGCTGAGACTCGGCTGACACCCGTTACCAGTGGGAAGTGCGTTTGCCTGGAAGGCTGCTCTAACATCCAACTCCCCCCCCCCAGACCCCCCC
>JANHGN010003888.1:0-57310 GCA_024605025.1 Megaceryle maxima | reverse complement strand
GGCGCCCGCGCCCGCGGGGGGGGTGGGGGTGCCCGGGAGGGCCGTCCACCCCCCCCCCCCCCCCCCCCCCCCCCCCGCCCCCCACCCTGCTGCTTAGCCCCAGCCTCTTTTGCATTCAGGCTCCCAGGCTGGGGATTTCTGTCCTGAGATGTACCCATCAGAAACTATAATGTAGCGTGATTGGTGAAATGTATCTCTGCCATCTTCCCATTCACATGGAGAAAACACATGAAGGCACAAATAAACTCTATATAGAGATCTGCTGTTACCAAAATGCCTGGAAATGAAGTTCCCTTGCTCCAAGTGTGGCCATCAAGACAGGGAGGGCTGGGTCTATTACAGGCAACAAGGTGAAGGCTTTTAAGTCTCTTCTTTGACTGTATTTGCTTTAAGGACAGTCCAACTTACTGTGCTTGGCTCTACAATGGGTTGAGGTGTAGCTGTGTGCCCTTAGGATAAAGGTAAGAGAAGACTATTGGCCATGGGGATAGTCCAGTGTAATTGCCCGTAGACTGCCTGGGAACCCATGGAGTGTATGCAGCAGAGACCTTGTGTCACTTCTTTCCCTACAGTCCCTGTTTCCTAACAGATATATTTAATTTTCCCCAGGGGCTCAAGTTCCTCTGTTTATAATTAGGTCAGCCTTGTGAGGAATGCGAGTACTCAAAATACACCTTTTGTAACTTCATCCCCAGAATTTTTCTTCTTTTATTTACCCTAGCCGGGCAATTCAGGCCCTAGATAGGTGCCCTCAGCTCCCAGGTCTCTGCATTGCTCTCCAGTTATTTTTTTCTCTCTGGTGAACAGCATTTTTGGGTCCTACTGGCACAGTATAACTTGAGGAGACCTCATTGGCTCAGGTACAGGTTTGTGCCTGGTAAGCCATCAGTCCTGGTGAGGATCGTGGGAGTTGTGGGGGGCCCCAAGATGCCCATCTTGCCTGAGAGAGCTCCTGTACTCCCTGCTGAATGCACAGAGGAGTGGGCAAACTCACAGTCGTAGGGCTCCTGTCACATGTTGAAGCTAAAACACCTGGAAGAACAACTTAGCTGTAGCTTTTCTTTATCTTTTTTTCTTTTCTTTTTTCCTTTGCCACATTTCAAATAATTTGATGTTGAATATTTAAGACCATTTTGTTGTCTTTGGTTCATCTCATCTGACCTCACAATCTTCAGAATAATAGCAGATGATGAGGACAATGATAATATTCTGCTGTTTTACCATGCTACGTGACAATGATAATATTCTGCTGTTTTACTGTGCCACTTTCTGAGGTTCCACAAGCCCTTTAGCAACAGTTACTTGTTAAGGCCTGCAAGCCATTTAAAGTAGGTTAATTTATTACTCCCGCTTTGTGTATGGTGAGAAGTTGTGACTTGTTCAAGTGAGCCGGAAGGAAAGGCAGGACTTGTGGCTTGGTCCACAGGGCAGGCTGCCTCCCTGGGGCAAAAAAGAAACCTTGTGCTCTTTCAGCACATAATGTGGCTTGTACAGCTGCATGTCTGGAGTAATTGGCACAAGGGCATGCAGGAGGTTAGGCTAAATGGTGAGGGGAGAAGGTCACTGAGGAGCAGAACAAAAAAGCTACATCTGTAGTAGAAGATAACAAGCTCCCAGACTTTATCAACCAAAGATTTGTATCGACTGCTGTGAAAAGGATGGTGATGGAGTAGTATATAGATTAGAGATGAGGATGGTAAATAGGAGGCTGGATGAGCTACAAGTGCTCCCATGTTGTGGGCAGAATCCTCCATTCCTAAAATATTTGAGGTCTTCCAATCACCAGTCTGGCCACCTTTCCAGCACAGCTAGCTCTTATCAGTTCTGGGGCTACAAGCCTTCAACTGTGAGAGCCCTGACCCTGTGTGGGGTGAGAAGTGGGGGGGATGCACAGCTGGGCAGGAGAGGATACCTCTGGCTGCTGGCAGCCTGAAGGGAATGGTGAGGCTGTGGGGGGAGAGAGGTCAGTCATGTTTTATCTGGAATTCTGGAGGCAAGAGGCACTACACAGGGGAAAAGAAGTGCAGCCAAATGGTTCCTGTAACCAAGTGTGGGGCAACCTGTTTCTGCCCCAGCTGCATGGCAATGATGCCTGTGCTGCAGCATCAGAGGCTGCTACCTACCAGCCTGCTGGTGGGGATGGGGTGGGGGCTGCCAGCCGAGTGGCTCTCCACGGGGCTGTATACTTGTTTTTCTTCTCTGTGACATTACATAATGTGAGGTAGAAAATGTTTGTACAGGAGCTGTATCGGTCCTTAGGGCAAAGGGGGAAAAGAAGGAGGCGGTGGATAATTTGAGGCCATTTATTAGACCAATAAATCATTTATAATGCACTAGCTTTCAGGCCGGTCCCTTATTACTCGTGTCAGGCACAGTATGCTACATGGCGACCAAGGGCAGCAGAGCATGTGCTGGCTCCCTTAAATCAGAGGGGCAAAGCCAAGCTGCACAGGAGGAAGAGGACAGCTTGTCCTTCACAGGTCTTGGGGACAAATCTAGTACAGATGGTGACAGGTGCTTGGCCTTGCATGAAGTGTGTTGTAACAGCCCTGGACTCTCCAGGGTGAAGGTGATGCATCAGGAACTATTGATAACTGAGGGATTAAGCAGTGGCTGTGGACATCTGAGAGCAGGTGGCTTTGAACACATCACCTAGCCTCCCCACATCACCTGCAAGTATGGCATGATATAGCTGGCATGATATAGGAGTAATATATCCTAATGCCCCTGAGCCTTGACTGGTGGGGAACAGAGGGCAAGGCAGGTTTTCCTGGTGGCATTCCATTACAAAAGTAATGGGGATGTTCTACACTGGTCATCTTTGTATTTGGGGGTTTAGTCCCTGAGGCTCATCAGGCAAATATCTCTAGGGCTTCTTGGGTGCTCTGGGCTCCAGCAAGGTCACCAAGAAGGAATGTCATCCAGTCAAGAAGGACTGTGCATATGCCTAGTCACAAGTGTGTGATTTTTTTGATGGGTTTGGGTTTTTTTTGTTAGCTGGTTTCCCTTGTTCACCACATTTCACAGTTGTGTCTTATCCAATTTGAAATCATTGAGTTCTGCAAAATGATGCCTTTCAATAGCCTGCCTGTATTCCCGAGTGCTTCAGAAGGCATCAGCTGGCCTACGTTTTGACAAATGATACCTGTATTAATTTCCCTCCTCCTCCTTCTTTCCTCCTCTCTCTTCTTCTGCAGCAAAGAAACTGCTTTTGATAGCCTTTCTCTAGAGCTAGGCAAACACAACAAAAGAGACAGATAAACTCTCCTTCCAGGTGAGTTCTCACCAGTGTGGGCTCCTAGGGCCATGCTTCCCTGTTAAACAAGCAAGTGCTTTTGAAAGGGAGACCACCGAACTGGCTGAACTTCTGCCAGTGTGCTGGGATTTGAAACCCTCCCTAAAAAAAGCTGAGCAGCTTCAAAGGAACCTAATGGAGAGAGGTATAAAAATCCTAACAAATACCATTCCCTGTTATAAAACACACATTTGGGGTGGAAGGGAATTATATGGCACGCCTATTTCACTGGGATCTGATTTAACTGTCAGCTCTTTAGTATGTTCTTTGCATCCTTGTGGACTGTGCAATGGAAGCAACAGCTAAAAGCAAATCGTGGGGCAAGAAGGTGAGTCTTGCTGGCGAGAATTAGCAATGTCAGGATAGAAATATCACACACCTAACCAACTGAATTATGCATTATGCTGCAATGTCCCCGATGTTGATATGCAAATGCTATTCCTGTTGTTTTGCCTGTGATGATTGGCAGCAAAAGAATTCAAATCACATCCACACAGAAATTGTCCTGCTGTAACTAAGTCTCTGCTATCCAGGTGGGTATGCTTGCGTGGGTAAAATCTATGCAGTATACTAGGTGCTTTAAGAAGAGTTTAAAAAAGGATACTGAAAAAATTTTCATATGTTCAACAATACAAAATGTCAGGTTAGCATGTACTCACTGTGGCACCTTCTCCTTTTTCTCGTGGGGACTATAGGCTAGATGTTATCCCAGACTCTGAGGGGAGTAGGGAAAGAAGTCCATATGCAGGCAATGAAAGTCGTTTGAGGCAAGGGAGGACTTGTGTCCCTCCAAACAAGATAGGAGAATGGGAAGCAGAGCCAAACAAAATGTCAACACAATACAAAAGAGCAGTGGGGTCAGCAGTGTACCCTCTCCATGTAGCAGGACAAAGAGTATTGTGAAATTATGTGTAATAAATGGTAAGAAAATTATTATTTTAATGAACACACGATTGTTAAAATTCCCTGCTATTAGATTTTGCTAGTGTATTCACAGAAGAGCAGGTAACAAAGCTAACAAAAAGAAACTGCTTCTATTTGCTTTTCAAGTTGCCTTTGCCCTGCTACCAGAAGATACAAATCAGTTACTAATTGCATTCTCAGTCTGAGGTGCTGTGAGCATTCTTATGTCTTGGGTGCTTTTAGAAAGAATTGCACTAAGATGAGGATGGGAATTGCTCAGAATCGTCTTGCCCCTGTTACTACCTTACCTTTCACAGAATAAGGCTCTCTGAAAATATGATTTTTTTTTTTGTTTGATTGGTTGATTGGTTAGTTTTTTGTTTGTTTGGTTTTTTGGTAGCCAAATTATGAATTTATACTGGAGAAAAGTGGATATATGAGGCTTAAAATAACATTTTTGTTTGCATTTTTTGGATGTCTTTCTTTCAGAACAGAAATTAGTTTTTAAACAACACCACTTCAAGATGTTTGGGAAACAGCTAGACGAATCAGAAAATGTTTTATCAGTGACTTGCTGAATAATTGCTGCAAAATGACATTTTATTCACTCGACCCCAAGTAGAATAAACTGTCTGCCTAAGGAATGTATCCCATCCCAGGTTATGAGCTCCTTAAAGAATTGTGTTACAGGAACAAAACATGGATTTGATTAGGTTGAGAGTAAGACTTCAGAACCTGTGCCACAACTGCTGCCTGACTCTGCAGCACCTGAGCCTGAGCGGAGAGGGACACTAGGGCTTGGCAAAGAGCTGGGAGGAAGTGCATAAGCCTTTCTCTTTAAGGATGGTGGGTCTGTCTGCTGCCATCCTCATGTAGTTGGTGGGACCCCTCTGCCACTCTGGACCTGCCCCAGTTTTGGCCCTGTTCCCCACGCGGGGAATAGCTGCTGGCAGGGGGGATGAGCTGACCCCTGGCAAGGAGCTAGAGTGTAGACAAGGTGGGAGAGTGGGGGAGATGAGGGAGAGGAGGACTGTAAGTCTGAAGATGAAACTAAATGAAAAGGACAGGGAGAGTGGACAACAGGTTTTCTTGTACCCATCTTGAGATGCTGGGTGAACCAAGCTAACAGAGGATATGGCAGGGTGTATGCCATCCAGGGGAGTTTGGGTACCATTAGCACTGTCATGCAAACAACTACAAAAGAGTCTTCTAATGGGGAAAAAAGAGTTAAAACAATTTTGAGCCTTGCAAGACTCCCAGTTTCAAACCATAGCTGTTAAAGACCAGCAGCCAAGGATTATAAAGATAAGAGCAAGGGAAACATGCAAGAAGGAGCTGGTGGAGGGTCAGACCAGAGAGGAGTAATGACAACTCTTCCCAGGGCAAAAAAAAGTAGGAGATAATCCCTGGGCCAAGAAGCATGAAAATCACCCAGTGCCTTTGCTTGGACAGAGCGCATCATGAGTCTCCTTTCCACCCTGAAGCTGTATTAGCTGTTGGGATGGCACTGGAGCTGGGAGGAGGCCCTTAGTGGCTACCCTTGCAAGGATGGTGGTAGAGTCACTGGCTCCCCTGGCATCAGGCAACAGCTTGACACCAGTGCTCCATGGTGTGGTCACTGCCCACAGGCAGCAGCGACCTGGCAGCCTCTCACATGTGCATGTGTTTCTCAGCTGCTCCAGGTCAGAGCTGTCTCCTCTCATTTAGCTGCTTCACTGCACATCAGGTGCGCTGAAGAGACAGGAAAAGGTGAGGTAATTCAGGTTCATCTACTGGCTTCCCACCTTAAACACTCTCACTGGTTCTCAGCCATTGCTGCTTTAGCCAGTGCTCTGCCACATTCCTGCCATTTGGCTGACCTGGAGCTACCCAAGGGGTCCTTCTGGCTAGAAGGTCTTCCAAGTGGGCAGCGATTAGCTGAGGGAATGCTCCAGGTCTGTGTTTGTCATCAGGAGGTGATTACAAAAAGTGGAGCCCAGGACGTGGTTGTTCCACGGCAAAGTGACCTTTGTGTTTATGCTGGCTTCTTCCAAAAGTGCCAGTGCTGCAGGTGTGCTACTGCAGCCTTTCCAGCTCATTTTTTTCAGTCCCTGAGCTGGAGCTTATCTTCATCTTTTGAAAGGCAGTTTTTGACTCTGTAGGAAACCTAATCTCACTGTAAGGATTTGTGCAAGGAGTCCCGTGGCTTAAAGAGGGCTGCACAATGACTGACTCTGTTTATCCCGTCTATTTCAGGATCTGATTTTTGCTGTTACAAGCTAAGGGGTTACATGGACATTCACACGGCCCAGCAGAAGAAACCCGTCCCAGGATCCGGAATGACTTTTCTGTACTTTTCAGACACAGTGATAAAGATTACATTAGGGAAAGCCTGGAATCCGAGCAGAGGCAAATCTGCAGGTCTAACCCATCTCTCTCCCATGGCTGCAGTACAGTGGAATCACTTTCCATTTCCCCAGGATCTGACACATTTGTGACTTTGGTAGCACCTGGAAAGTAAAGGAAAGACAGAGCTAGGCCTGTGCTCATAGGCAAAGGAAGAAACAATGAGAGATGAGTTTTAGGCAGTACAAGGATGGAGAAGGGATGAGTGGAATAAGCTGCCCTCTGCGGCAGGCTGGCATGCTCACGCATGCTGTTCCCTCTCCAAACTGCAGGGTGCTTAGGCCCTTTGTTTTCTCACCAGGAGACAAGCCTAAAGGGAGTGAGGCTTGCTGGGATACAAAATGTGGGTTGTGCTAGTGGATGTGGCCTGCTGACCATGGAGACTTGCGAGATCTGCTGAGTCTGGGCCAGGAAGAGGGCAGATAACCTGGGAAGAGGATGAGTTATCCCTGCATCATACTCCAGGAAAAATGTGGGATTTGTGCTCTAGCCCCAGAGCCTCCAAGGTCTAGAGCTTTCAAACAAGTTTAGGGTAGCAGTCATTTGCCCCTGTGTTGCCTACTAAGTACTAGTGCAGATAGAACATGTCAAAATCATGGGGCAATCCCCTGGATTTCTGACTCCATTGCTTCCTGTTAGGAGTGGTTTTTTGCTCTGGTGACAGTCATGCTACATCCAGAAATGTAGTGTAGGTGAGTCATGGCCGTGGTAAGTTCTGGAAGAGGTAGTGTGGATGTGCTTGGGAAGAGCTTGAAAGGTCAGCATTGTGGACATAGCTGGGATGCTTTGATACAGCGGCTTGGTGGAACAGCACTTGGGGGCTGTCACACAAAACAGCATAGAGCACAGATGCATATTGGGAGCCCTTTCTATCAATCCCTTTGTAGAAAGGCTAAAAACATAAACTACTTCCCCGTGACTGTGATCTTGCAGCAAGGATTTGCTCTACACCATTTCCTTTTTGCAATGTGCTTTTTTTGTCTTCACAAAAGGCTTCTTTGGCAAAAGGGAGCTACCAGCTGGCCAGATCTGGCCAAGAAGCTAACAGTACTATTCAGCTCCATGCAGTTGCACCAGCAAAATTGTTTATTCAAAAAGAAGTCATAGTTTTGACACTGTTTTTTCATCAGGGTTTATTACTCTAGGACTGTTGCCAATATATTCTTAATTTTTTTTTTTTTAATTTTTTTTTTTTTTTTTAGCTAAAATGAAAAAAACTCCTAGCGTGTTCAAATCACAGACTTTGAAAGCTTCCCTTGTCCTGGTTGGTACCACTGCTGATTCCCCTCTCTATGCATTTTGGTCCAAATGGCCACTGTCTGCTCAGTGACACTTTTCTTCTTTCATCCCAGGAGTGGAGAGATACAGTGACGTAGGCATTTCATTGAAGTTTTATTAAATGATGAAAGCATTTTAATTCCTCATGGCTTCAATAACAGCCCTGCCTCCCTTCCTCTCTCCTTTTTAAAAACACCTCTAAACCTTGGGGATGGAACTATCTGACAGGATTCCTTTAATTATCCATGCTCCCAGTGCTCATCTCTTCCATGGTGCCTTCAAGGGACACCACAATGAAAGGTGCTATGCACACAAGCAGTACGTCCAAATTGAAGCAGAGAACAAAAACAAAATGTCAAAAATTCCATCCTTAAATTAATAACTAATACAGCTAGGCACATTTCATATGCCCCATTAGTCAGTAGTGCTCAGATACCATGGTGATGAGCCTCCTATAAATATTTCCGCAGCAGCAAAACTGTCTTAAAGGGACCACACAGCAGCTCATCTGCACTCTGGAGGCACCTCTTGTCCTGTCCACAATGCATAGCTGGCACCTGGGCCCACCACCTGAGGAGGAAGCCACCACCGTCTGATTTTCTTTTACCCATCACAAGCACCAAGAGCAGCACAGCCCTGGTGTTATGCCCATAATTCTGAAATTTGACCTAAACACATTGCTGGGGACAAAGGTGGTCTATGTTTTACTGTTCAGCAATCTATGAAAGCCATGGAGCCAGACGAATGTTGCATCCTTCAGCTGCACATCCTCAGCATCACCCAACCTGAGCCTTCATGAAGCAGAATCACAGACAGCAGCTTGAAGATACAGCCTGTATGGAGCCAGAAATATCCTTGTTTATCCTCCCAGAGGCAAATGTTTGTGGAACAGAATAACACCTGATAAGGTCATTAGGTATTTAGGAGACCCTTTTCACAGTCCAGAACAAAAAGGAGCCAAGCAAGAAGGATGGGGAGGGAGGGGAAAGAAACACACGCTCAGATGTTTAGGTTGCAGCAGCCAACTTCTGCCCACGCTGCAGGAGAGCTTTGAGTTCCTTGCCCTTGATGTAACCACCACCAGAAGTTTGTTTTCACAAACCTTTCTTGTCTTGAAAGCTACAACTCACACCTCAGTCCCTCATCTGAGAAGAAACGAGTAACCCTGTTATTAAGCTGTGGGCAGCATCACCTGGAGGGTGATTCTTCACACACCTGCTACTGTTCAGAAATAGATGGGAAATTTAATATTGCAAAATAATTTTTAAAGGACAGCAGCTCCAGCAGAATATGGGGCATAAAAACCAGAGAGAAATGATCCTGTGAAAAAAAGTTGACCTAGCCTTGATGCTGAGGGCCCAATAGATGATTGCACTGAGTGCCCATACAAAGGAGCTAGAAACCACTTGGAGCTGCTACCTTACAAACTTTTCCAGTAGAAAAGCTAGAGATAGGAAGGAAAAAAAAGGTTTTTTACTTACTCCTTAGTGCACCCCTTGCAGAAAGAATTAGAAAGGGCTGGGAACATGAGTTGATTGGCCTGGTGTCCTCCTATAACAGCTGTAGCTAGTCACAAGGCAGAGCAGGGCAATGGGAAGGGCATGTATATACCAGGCCTTGGTGCCTGTCTTGAGTTTGTTTCTGGGACAGTCCTATAGAAGCATTTGGGATGGAAATCAAACTCTTTTGGTGAATGTACAACAGTAGCTGGCTGGACTGGCCTATAGGATGGGTGGAGATGAAGAGACCTTCATCTCTAATCAACAAAGTGCTGCTCGCTCATTCACTCCATTGCTGCAGGCGAGTCTTCTCCCTCTCCTCCTGTCTCCCCCACCACATCCTGCATGGTTTCTAACTTTCTAGCCTGGTGTTTCTATGGTAGTTCCTGAGTGTGTCCTGGGTGTATTTTGTTTCTCTTATTTACACTTTTTAAATGATATCTTGAGGTCCTTATTAAATGGTGGCAGTCTGTGTGCACAAGCAGTATGGAAGCATAGTGCTAACCCCCAGGTGCTGGGGTATGTTGATAAGTTACTTGTCTGCCCTATTTACACAGAGGCTAATCAGCTCTCAGTGGAGTTTCTTTTTGATCCTTTGGCCTATCTCAAGGGAAGCATAGCACTAACTGACAAAATATGTATATTTTGGCTTTCAAAAACTATTACACTTTGCAACTGTCACACAGACCTTGAGCTTTTTGGTTGCCAGGGAAACATCGAGGGAGATAACCTGATGCAGCTGTGAACTGCATCCCTTCCTCTCCCAGTGCTCAACCTGTGCTTCCAGAAATGCCAGCTCTTAGTTTGAGGTGTTTCATCTTTTAAAAGCAGAGGCATGAAAAATAAGGTTATTTACGGCCCAGAAAATACTTATTTCTGAAGTAAAACAATCTGGGAAATCTTGGTCTTTGGGCTCAAAGCACGTGTGAGTCAGCAGCTCAGCAGCAGAGTGTTTTATTGTACTCTGATAATATCAGTGGCTGCTGGAGCAACCACGACCTTGTTCAGATAACATGGGATGGAGTCAGTGAGGGTTTTGTACAGTGTCAGCTCTGAGTTTGAAATACTCAGGCTCTCCGGAGCTGTTAGCTCAGAGCATTGCAAGCTTGAGTCAATGCTGTATACTCCAGATAAGATAGTTGGAGCCTCCTCTCTAAGACCCACCATAAAAAAGGGTATGCTGAGTTATTCCAGAGGGCTCTCAGGGATCAAGTGCCTATTGGTGCATCAAGGGAACTCTGTGCAATTGTTCTCATCAGAAACATTTCTTATTCTCCCTTTATATATTATATGTTATGTTGTCAGGTAGAGGTGGGATGTCAGAGAATCTTACTCTGATTTTTCCCTCTGTGACAACCAGAGCCAAGCCAGCAGGAAGGGCAAAAGCTCATGCTGCATTGTAACTGATAATAGCATTAACCAACCCTGCCTGTTTCTCCATCCACTGAAGAGGTGCAGCATCCCTGGACACAGGGAGTGAGCTTTCAGTTGGGGTCAGACCAAGGAGAAACCAGACAGCCTGGGGATGGACAGCCAAATGGCTGGGGGAAAACAGGCCATGGGTCTACCACGTGTGCTGGCAGCAGCTCTGGTGACAGAGAAGAGGAGAGGGGCACATGGCCCCAGGGAAGCCAGATGTGTGTCTTCCCCTTTTGGTGTGGCAGAATGGCGCTTTAAAGATGTGAGATGCAGATTTTTTTTCCTGACACTCAAAGAACGGGTTGACAAGTTGCTGTCAGGGAACTGCTGTCTAACTCCCCTTCTCCCTGTAATTTCCCTGGTAAAAACTGCAGTGCTGTGGAATCAGATGGTGTCAGAAACCAAGGGGGAATAGATGTGGGGTATTTTTGGTTGGTTCTTTTGTTTTGTTTGGTTTGGTGTTTGGTGTTTTGTTAGTGTTTGGTATTTTCTTTTTTTTCCCCCCAACTGTGTATTGGGAACCATGTGCACATTGGTAAATCTTGCCTGTTCAAAGAAATGTTTTCAGTGTTCAAATTCAACCTTTAGTGCTTCCCCCTCTGCTTAATTAAAAACAAAGCATGCTCCCAGCTTGCATAGCATTAGAAAGATATCTTGGTTGAAGTGGAAAATAGCACCTCATGTTTTCCTTTGGGTTACATGTGCAGAAAGCCCCTTTGCTGCGCTTTTAGGTGGTGCAGTGAAAAGTTCTCTCTGATGAGGAAAGGTAAACTACAGGTAGAGGGAGAAGAGGTCTAGGATTGTAAAACTACCTCACAAACAGACAGCTCATGTCCTGAATCGTGCCGAAATAGCTAGGAGCAAACCTGGGAGTGGCACTGGCAATGCTGGAGAGCTGCTGTGCACTTGGGCATGAAAGTGAAGTCTGGCCCTTGATGGATGCATTGCACTGAAACCTCCTGATAAACAGCTTGCCTCAGTCATTTTCCTTAAGTGGTTGGTTCCTTGATGGTTCCTTTCCTCGTCTCTCTAAACAGGAGAGGATTTTCTGGGTGCACAAGGAGAGTGAAAGGGCAAGAAGGCTGCCACTTTCTGTGTCACATGTCTGGTGCCTCTCATCATTATCTGATGCTGAAGTGGACATGTGGCTGCATGGCTCTTCCTCTCATGCAATACTCTCCAAGGAAAGTTTTCATGATCTGATTTAGTTTGAAACTTTTACCCTAAAAGCCCATCTTTGCCATCCTAACACCTGCCAGGCTTTAATGAGGGTCCCAATAAGAGTTTTTAGAAAGGGCTTTCCCCACTTCTCAGTCTTTAGTCTAAGCCCAGCAGAGCAGAGGATGAGCTACTTGCAGCCCTCAGAGCAGTAGCCATGACACAATGGCCAACCCTTTGTTAATATTCAAGGAAGGGCTTTTTACTGTTAGGGTGGATATAAATTGTTTAAGGCAAATCCTTGAGGTTTCATTTTGTGTTCCAAAATGTAACATCTGCTCAGGCTATGTTTGTTCAAGAGCTGGAAACACTGGAAGGGTCATCCATGAGTCCTGCCTTGGGTCATTAGGATTAATATAAGCAATTGCCTTGCCCTTTACTGCAAAGGACTTAGGTTCACTTCACTCAGAGACAATTTTGCCCCAAAGTTAATGTATCATCTTCTTTTATACTTCCCATCCTCAAAAAAAACAAAAACAAAAACAAAACCAAAAAAATTCAGATGTTCTTTGGTAGACAGGTACCAACTTTCTGCATAGAGGAAATAAGTGACTTAATAAGTGCAGAGTGACTTAAAATACATGAAATACTGTACTTTTTTTTGGTTGTTTTTTAAGTAAGCTACAACAGCTTCTGTATCGCTCAGTCCTTAGGAACTGCCTTAGCACAGTGGAAGAACTGATTGCATAAATGCCAGCTGTAACTCTTATTTTTGGCAACAAGGCATTACTAAAGGGAGATTAATTCAGTGCCATGCTCCAATGAGACCAGTGTCCTTTTGTCTGGGACTGGCTTAGGAATCCTCTGATACCTAGTTTTTGTTTTCAGTCATGTACGTGGGGAGTCTAGTAGTGGTTCAAAACATACGCTTGTATTGCAGCAAGAAGTCGTGAAGGTTATGCACATATAGGTTAATTGTCAAGGGACACCGACTTCAAGTACCATCAGTCTATTTTCAAATGTAATCATGACATCTAAGAGGATGATCTTTGAGAGATCAGAGAGAGGAAATCATTCTCTTGCTTTGCACATCTGAGTGCAGTTTGGCTAGAGTCAAATTAGCTGTTTCAGCCTACATTGTCAGTTTGCTCTTATCTCTCGTTCCTCTTGTTCTATTATTAATAATAATAATAAAAAAAAATAATTAAAGACAGAGGTAAAGACCTATCTGTGTGGGGCAAGTCTGGAGTCGCCAATTGCCTGTAAGTAACTGTGGATGGTCACCAGTGTTTGAGTGTCCCTCAAAGGGACCTGCCAGCCCCGGGGACAGCAGTAGGCTCTTTGCCATGCTGCCTGGGGGTGTTTGAAAGGCACGACTGCTGAATTTGAGCTAACTCATTTGCTTCGTCTTCCCTGCCTGCCTTCCCTCCCTCTCTCCCCTTGCACAGCTGCATTTAGTAATGAAGCTGGCAGCATTAGAAAGTCACTAGAAGTAACCCAGCTGCCTCTGTTGGTTCAGGGGAGAATGGTTTTGTAGCTGCTCTCAGTCAGTCCATTAATTGCACATAATAAGGCATTTAGTGACAGAAGGATGGTTGATGAGCCTTAGCTGAAATAACAAGGGCCTGCCAAGAGCTGCGTTTCCTTTGTCAGGGAGGAGTGTGGAGGGTCCTAGCTCTGAAGTGCCGAGTTCAAGTCATGCAGAGATTAAGAGCAGTGGGAACTTGCTGCTCCCTGATCCAGAGGGCGTACGGGTGGCCCCGCACTGAGCAGGGAAGCACAGCCCTGCATGCTGAAGCACTATCTGTTTCAGAGAGAGCAGTTCCCTGCATTTCCAGCTTAAGTGACATTGCTCACCTGGTGAAAGTCGTGGGGAGCTGCCCCCCTACCAGAAGGGCAAATGGTGGCTTCTGGCTGCACTGACAATCACCTGACAAGAGACAAGTCATTTAAAGAGGACTGGATGTGGGCCTTCCAGCCCTGCATGAAGGAGTGGGGCAGGTTGAATGAAAAAACAGTGTGGACTGGAAAACTCAGGCTCTTTCATTACCATGCTGGTCCTGTTGTGTTTGATGGGAAAATTAGTTGTGGGGTGGGTGCTGGCCCCCACTGTCAGACAGATTTTTCATACACTGTCTGTAGCCCATGGAGGAGGAGGATGGGAGGGGATGCACTTGCAGCTGTCCCTGCAGGGAGGAGTGCAAGGGTCCTTGCAATGCAAGCAGGCTTGAGCAGGGCAGCTCAGCTCCCTCATTAATAAAGCAGCTGTTCCCACATCAGCAAGCTGTCTCACCAACCTCAGCCCCAGGGGTGTTATGGGGCTCCCTGCACCTCATTGACAGCTCAGATTTGTGGGGAAGAAGGTCAAAGAGCTGCCATGCCAGAGCCATGCAGCTCCTCTCAGTCTTAGCAGGGAAAAAGACAGCAACAACATCCTTAGTGGGAGAAACTGGCCTGTGGAGACAACAATGAGCTGTGGGTGATCCCCAACAGCCAAGGAGCTGGTGGTGTGTGTCTGAGCACGTTGACCACTGCTGCAGTGCCTGTCTTGCCTGCAGTGAGGGTCACCCTACGAGGGAAGGTGTGTATCTCCTCAAAATAGCCAGACAGACTTTTCAGTGGGCACATGCAGGTGGGTACAGCTGGAGCATCTGTCTTGGTTTTGGTCTGCACAGCCACCCAACTGGCTGGCACATCCCTCACCTGTGAGAAGGTCTGTGCTAACGGTTGGCAGGAGGTGCTTCTTTGTCTCAATGAGCACTTGGGAAAGTCAACATTTCTCCAGGTTAGTTTACTGTTCTCCTTACGTATTTATTTTGTTTTAACATCTCAGTCCTGAGCAGTACTACTTCTTCTAGGGGGTCTGGATGTTTCACAAAGAAACATAAATATTACTGCTGCAGGCAGATACAGAGGAACAGCATGAATGGTTGGCTTGAGCACAGGTTTTCCAGAACCCAAACTCTCACCCCATCATGCAAAGTCCAGAAGGAGCAGGAGGCAGGTCTGTCACAAACTCACCTGCTTCCAGGAGGGAGGGCAGGCAGCATTCAGCTGCAGAGCAGTGTGAAGGGAGAGAAGGAACAACAGCTTTCTGGGTCAGGCTGCAGAGGTGGATTTTGGCTTGTATGAAAGGCCCTAGGCAGTGCTGAGGTTTGGCAGCTCTGATGGCCACAAGACCTGTGTGGGCCTTTCATGGATCTCTTTGCAGTGGTTTAAGGGGACATTACCCATCCTTCTGCTCAGATGGACATATCCTGGTTGGACTGGGGCAGCTGCCCCATGAGCTGAGTAATGCCATCCACTCTGAGGAGTGGGTATTACTGCTGCCACCTTTATTACTATTTTTAATTAACACCCTGTCATGGCTTGGCAACCTTCCTACTTGCCCTATGTCTCATGATGTCTGGCTGAGGGCTGGCTCCCTTTCTCCCGAAAGGCATCCCTGACAGCAAACCCATGGCTGGGGGCAGACAGCTCCTCCATGCCACAATATCAAGGCACACTGTTAAACAGTTGCTCCTGCCTGTGCTCAGCCCTGGTGCTGGTCTTGTCACCTCCTGTGTCCCTCCAAGAAGAGAGGCAAGGACCAGGGTGAAGCTGTCAAGTCCTGCTGCTGACAGTGAGCCTTGTGCTCATGCTTTGGCAGGGAGGAATGGGCCAGCTTTGCTTTGCTGGTGTGTCTTACTTGTTGTAAACCTGAAG
Organism: Megaceryle maxima; assembly: GCA_024605025.1. NCBI lineage: Eukaryota > Metazoa > Chordata > Aves > Coraciiformes > Cerylidae > Megaceryle > Megaceryle maxima. The sequence goes on along the minus strand of JANHGN010003888.1, from coordinate 41,668 downwards.
TGAAGGGAGAGGCCGTGTGCTGATGGCAGGTTCTGATCGCCTATCCACAGCTTTTATTTTTTGCTTTGCTTGCCTCCATCTGGCAGGAAAGCTGGAAAGCTCACCCTCTTTCTTTCCCTAAAGGCTTCCACTTCCCTATTCTTCTCACCTAGTCTTGACAGCCTTGCTTTTATAGGATTTTTGAGGTTTTGCCTTAAGCTTTTCCAAACCTGGAGACCTCAGGCATACATTACTCATAAGAGTGAGAAGCTCTGTGGCCAGAACCCACGAGTTGTGTTTCCTTTTCCACAGGGAAACATGTCTGCCAATCACTTCACAGAAGTCCTGGGTAGATCTTAGCAGATCTTTTGTGGGATGCAGGGAAGAGGAATGTAGTTATTCACAGAAAAATGCAACCTTAGTTGGCAAATTATTTTGGTTTCTTCCAAAACCAAAGTGTTGCAGTTGGCTTGGGGTTGGTTGGGGACAGAAGAGGGGAAAACCTTTTAAACGTTTGGGTGAAAGAGGAAGATTTGTCATACTTCTGCAGGCTAGATTTAGAGGGGAAGTTTTGGCTCCACTTCCAATATGGGGAAAAAAAAAAAAAAAAGCACCAGGGCTGACTTCCCCTATTCTTGCACTTGACCTCCTTGACATCCTGGCCTGGCTGGATGCAGTGTGCATAGAGAGACCAGTTCCATCGCAGCCTCGTGGTTGGAGGCTTTGCCTTGGGACATAGCAATCCAGCTGGGTTTCTGGACATGTACTGTCATTCTGGCTTTCCTACTTCTGCTAGGTAGAGGAAGAGCTCCCCCAAACACAGCAGTGGCTCAGTGACCACATTTTGCCGGAAAGGAAGACCAGATATGACTGTGAATCACAGCCACATGGGTATCATCAAAAAAAACCAAAGGGGGGTGGGGGGATGGTGGTGTGTGTGTGTGTATGTGTGACTGGCGACAACACAACACACACTTAACAGCATCCTGCCTTGGAAACCACTCCAAAAGGGCTCTGCCATTCCTGCCCCCGGCAGCACAGGCTGCTGAGCAACTGGCTGTCCTCCAGCACCTTCTCACACTCCCTCACTGCTCCACTTCCTGCATGCCCAGGGGGTACGAGATGAGAGCACTGCATCCCAGGCTGCCACAGCTGTGTGCAGCATCCTTACCCGCTGTGTGCCAGGGCAATGTGCTCTCCCATGCTGCTTTGTGCTGCTGTAAAGTCTGCATTAAAAAAAGTAAAGACTGGCCAGAACAATGCTAAAACACTCTGGAAATTCAAATCCTAATGCCTGTGTCTGGAGCCCAGAGGTTCCTGGTGGGAGTCTCCTTGGTGTAGGACAGGTCCATTATGGAGAGATAGCTTTTGGACAGGGATTGCCAGAGTAAACTCCTCCAGGAAACAGCCTTAATCCAATAAGTAGCTTTTACCACCTGATCAATGCCAGACCCCTCCTCCCTCACAGCTGTGTTGCTGGAAATTCTATTATTTGGGCAGAAGGCAACACTGACGCTCTGATAGCTCCAGTCTCAGCCAAGGGCCACGAAAGGGTGAGTGAGCCTCCAGGCTTGCAGTGGCCGCACAGCCTCAGTGGAACTGAGGTGCTCCTCTGGGCAGGTCTGGAGGTGCCCCCATTAGTGCCAGAGACAGACACTGCTGACAGAGGCCTTCCTCTCAGTTGCTCATAGTTTTATCAGACCCTTGAGTGTTGCAGCTGAATGTTTCCATGCCAAGTGTCTGCCCCAGGCTAATTTATTTTTTTCCTTTAAAGAGAAGCTTCAGCAAAATTGGTTCTGTTTTTTCTCAGAGTGAGTCTCAGGAAAAATATGTTCATAGAAAGACTTGCTATGCTTGAGAAATGCAAGCTTCTCCAGCCCCAGTGAAGACCTGCAGTCAGCCCTGCACCTACTTCCCACATGGAGCCATGAAGTGATGACCAGCTGGCCACCTCTGCTGTGTACACTGCATGCTTCTCATGTTTTGGAGGGTGCAAGATGCTGGGGTCTCTTTTGGAGGAGTATGGAGCCCTCTGAGCATATCAAGTGCTAGGTAACAAAACTCATTGCCTTGGCATTTTGTACTACCAAAACTAGTACATATGTCTGTGCCTTATTCTTCCCCCTCTCTTTGTCTGCTCTATTTTACAGGCTTGCAGTGAAAAATCGATTCATTGATATATGATGTGAACCCAGATGTAAGCATGATCACAAAAGAATAGCCCATGAAGAGACTGAGTCTTTGGCGAGACTATTGGGCAGCATTCAGAAGGCAAGGGATACGGCCTTGCTTTGTGGATAGCAAGATTAAACCTGTGTTTAATCTTGGGCAGTCCCATCCAGCCCAGCACTAAATCATGTAGGAAACCAGGGGAGAAAAATGATAGTAAACCCAAGACTATTTTTTTTTTTTCCTGTATCTGCCTCCTGTTTCAGTTGTTATTTTCTAGTGAGTGAGAGGAATTCAAGCTATTTGTTCCTGGCTGCCAGACCTTAGCTTCTGGGTTGTTGTTGTTTGTTTTTAGTTGCCAGGCTCCTCACAATGATCTGTCCCTTCCTGCGTATTTCAGTATTCCACCCTGTGGACAGTGATTTCCCCTTTGTCAGCAAAATATTGCATTACCATACCCCTGGTTTTTTTTTTTTTGGTTGGTTGGGTTTTTTTCTGTGTTAAGGTTGTTTTTAAAAACAAAACACAAGAAAGCTAGAAGACTGAAAGTAGTTTCATCTGGTCCTCCTTTCAATGCTGCCCACTACCAGCTCCTTTCTAGTCGGGTTGCTACTCATCTTCCCATACTTGCACTAATCCTCAGCTTTGCTGGCTTAACTGTTAATTTTCTACCAGCAGACATTTTTTGTGAAGTACAGATAGATGAGATCTACGGCTGTGCCTTTGTCTAAGTATTTTACCAAAGCAATATCATCTCTGCAGAATATGACTTATCCATTGTAAAACCCACCTCGCGTCTGATTTTTATTTCTCTTTGTCTTCCACCTAGGCCTTCCTTTCACATGATGTACATAAAGCTTCAGCACTTAAGTGCTGCCTGTGTGCACATCTGTGTATCCATCACATGCTGTTCTTCAGCCTTCTAGTACCATACCTCTTCCTCCTCCTCTACTTGCTAGAGCCTTTAGAAACCTCTGTTACCAGAGATGTATTTTACTCTGACTGCTCCCTCTGAATATTCGTCTGGAGCTTGTCTGGCTGTCCCCTTTGCCCAACTAAACACAACAGTCTTTCACTGGAAATGTCCATATCCATGTTCTCATCCCTATCAACCTTTGTGCTATTTCTTTTTTGTTTCCCATCCTCCTCCTCATTGAGATCTCAACCTGGTATTTCTTTCATTTGACATCAAATCTCAACTTTCTTTTTGATAAGCAAAATAATTAAAGAGCTTTATGTGTCTGCTGGAAAGCTTTGGGGTTTTTCCCCTGGACCACTGAGATCATTTGGCTCCCTTTTATACCCTCTTATTCCAGCAATCTTTTTTTCAGAGCATTGTCACCACACTAGAGGCAGTGAGCTGGGATTTGTCTTGCTATCGTGCATCAAAGGTGTATATGACTCACTCATTATTCCCAGAGAGTACATCCATTACCACTCTCTTGCCACAGCTTTTATGCTGTTTGTTCATATTCCATCATGATCTCCAAAACCCTTTGCAGAGCCTCTGGTTTCCAGTTATGGCACCCTAGGAGTCTGCCTGGCATTCCTTGTTCCAAGAACAACTTTGTGCAGTAAAATGCCATTTGTTTAAGTGGGCTTTGCTTACTGAGCTGTAGAGAGTGTTTTGCATGGTTGCCCTGTGCTCCTCATTATTCATCACTTTGAATCTCTTTGTCATTTATGCACTGTAACAGCACTGAGATTTGCATTTGCTTCTCGGTGATGAAAATGCTGGAAAGTGTCAGTCCTGAAGAACCCTGCTAGAAAAACTCCCATCTGAAGATGATTCACCACTGACAATTACTTGTTTGAGACAGTGCTTGATCCAGTTAAAATGTGGTTTATTGATGTTATATACTGCTAATTTTTTAATCAGAATGTTGTACAGTCAAATGTCAAATCCCTTACAACAGTCCTCCCTAAAGCTGACTTGGAGTTAGCCTTTAAGTCAAACAGTAGGTGTGATATGTGTCAAGTAAATATGTCATCTCCTCAGAGAAGGCCCACCAAACCAGCAGAGCTGGTTGTTAAATATATTCCTATCCTCTGATTTGCCATCATCTGAGACCCACCATGAAACTCTCCCAGTCTCAACATGTGTCCTCCATGTCCTTTGGTACGGAAGGAGCTTTGCTGCCCTCTGAATGAAGTTTTCCCCTTCTGCAGCTTTCCTCCACTCAGCGTTAGTGTGTGGCCATCTAAGTCATGGAGTGTACCTGATATTCAAATCTGCACAGTCCCTGGGAAAAAATTGGTCCTGTGGCATATGGTATTCAATATCCTCTGTCTCCAAAGGCAGTTGAATGTGCAATTATTCATCTAATCCCCCTGCCCCTTCTGGTGTGCACAAGGTGGAAGCCTGGGCTCTAGAGGATCAGAGAGGACACTGAACAGCACTTGGGTCCTACAGTACATGTTTGCTTATTACCAGAATAAACCTGAGATTGATGTGCCTAACCAAATGTTTTGCCTCTGAAAAGACCAGGGATGTCATGTGCTTCCCTGGCCCATTGTGGATCCTAGAGAGACCATGTTCTGGTTGGCTCCAGGGGTGCAAAGGTGGCCAGGGGACAGGCCATCCCCAGGGACAGGGGTCCCATCCCCTTCTCTTCACACCACCATTGGACTTGTAACTACAATGCACTGGGCTTAAGTCAGCTGGTAATCACATACGCTGATAAATAGTAAGAGACGAGACTTTGTCACAAATAAATGAGCCTCAACTAACCTCATTTCCTTTTTTGACAGGATAACAAGCTTAGAGGATAAATTGTCCCCTGTTGGAATTTGTTTCTTTGCTGCCAGCCACCTCAGCAATTAGTGAAACCCCATCCTTCCTCTTTTACTAACTTCCAGGCTGCTTAAATCAAAAGCTAGTTCAGACCACCCTCCTCAAGTTTTGGAGTAAATCCCCCAAGCTTTTTTTCCTGCAGGCTGGTGTAGTTGTTCCCTATCCTCCCACCCTCTCCTCTGGAGATGCTCAAGCCTCTCCACCACACACATCTGCCAGAAGAACTGATATCCTGTGCTGTCAGGTATGTCAGGTTTTTGTACTCATCACTGGGCTGGCTGGGCAAACTTCATGTAAACTCATCCTGAAGTGTGAAATCGCTCAGATCTCTCTGGGCACTGTAGGGTAAAGTGGGGATGTTGAACTGAGTGGCCATACTAGGGAGGGGACTGCTCAGGGAAGGCTGCAGTAAAGGAAGAGGTCAGGCATGTATGCTCCTAACCCAGATGGCAATGAGCTGCTTTGGCTGTGGGTCACCCACTGTCTCTCCTTGTGGCCATTTGGTAACGCAAAGGTGCTTTGTTCCATAGCTGTGCCTCCACTTGTTGCCCGCATGCTCCTTCTACAGCTTAACCAAGGGGATGGCCCAAAGTTCCTCCAACCCTCTCTAGGGCAGTGTCTTCCCAATAGCCATGGCTGTCTAGACCAGTGTAAGAGCTCTAACAGCGATAGAGCTGGGAGCAGACCCAGCAGGACCTCTCTTTCTTCCCAGGGACAAAAGACCTCTTGAGAACTAAGCCCAGCTCACTGATGGCATGAGGAGCCATGCACCCTCGATCTGAGCTGTGCATTTCACATCCTCTGCTGCGACCAGCCCAGTGTTCAGAGATACTCCAAGGTGGATTTTTTGAGTCAGGAGAGGACAGTTGTTCAGTATGGTACAGGTACTCCAGGGTCACGTTTCCACTCCTGGCAGCAGCTTCTCACAGGGAGAGCAAACACAGGGAAGTCCCTCGCTGTCAGGTAAAACTGAGAAACGTTACCTTAGCAGAGAAAGCTGTTTGGGTTTCAACAGAGAGCCTGGGAGGGCTCTAGGACAATGCCAGGGCAGGACAGCATGGAGCCCATGTTTGCCCAAGACCCTGTGGTAGAACCCCTGCCCACTGGGTGAAGAAAGCCAGCAGGGTATATCAGCAGCAAGGAGTTTTTTTCTTATGAACCCTTGCAAGGTGTCCAAAGAGAATGTTCTCAAGGAGTTCAGCAGCACTGGTAAGTAAATTATGAAGTGAATGATGGTGTTTGGGATCTTCACATGTCTGTTGGATGTTGCTTGGCTTTGACACAGCTTGTTGGTGCTGGACACTTCAGAAGTGTCTTTCCTACCCCTCTGGAAGCCTTGAAGGCTCTCAGTTGTCTGTTGTGCCTCTTGTAAAAGGAGCTTTCTCTCAGCAGAACTTATGATGTTATCAAGAGTCCAGAAATATTTAATGTAATTAGCAAAAGAGGTCAGGTTTGCAGAAGTCTCAGAAGACCTCTTGGTGGCTAAGGGGTTCAGAATGCTCTGCCTGTGATTTGGAAAGGTTTTGGAGTGCTTTGGGTATCTGGCACCTCAAATATCTGGCCATGAGATGCAGACCAGCAGGTACACCAATGTAATGCTCCACCAATAGGCTGTATAGCAGCAGCTCAAAAGGACCATCTCCTCCAGGCTTCGGGTGCTGGGCATGATGTTCATCTCCTCTAGTGGCCCTTTTCTCAGTTCAAATAAGAGCTTGTGCAAATAAGAGCTTGGACCCCTACCTGCTCTTACGCAAAAGCATTGTATAAGAGAAGAGGAGGTATTTAAATAACTAAAAACTGCTTTTCTCCTTTTGTGATGTCCTTGCTGAGCACAGTTATGTGTGCAGTGTTAAATGGAACCTTTTGCCAATTTCTTCCAGTTGTTCGAGGGCTTGAAGAGTGAAATTAGCAGCATTCAAAATGAAGCAAAACTCTGCTGGCATTAGGTTTTGTTACAAATTCAAAATTGTCCATGGTTCGTTGAGAGGATTTGTTAAGGTGCACAACCTGGGCCCAGCTCCAAGCAGTGTTGGCAGAATGAAGAACTTCCCCGTGCCACCAAGGTCTATGTTTCTGGGGCACCATTTGCAATGTGGTCGTCCCGCTGCGTGAAGAAAATAGCTGGCCATTTGAATGTAGGCTGACCTGCTGCTGCTTAGAGACTTAGAAGGCCTGCCCGTCTTTCTCCAAAAGTGCCAAGCACGTACAATTTCCACTGACTCCTTCATGGGCAAGCTGTGGGTTTGACAGGTTAGATCCATAGTTTGGGGGATTTTTATCACGTTTAGTGACATCTGAGAAATGGCAGATTAAAATACAGTTCAGTCTTAACCCTGTCTGCATATTAGCATTTTAACCAAGTTCCCACTGTGCTGGAAGAACTGCATTGGAGCTCCTTTCCTCATGAGAAACTACCACTTGAGTACAACTCTGATACAAGAGCAGATCGATCTGCCCCTTTAGATTGTGGTTGTTCTGAAGTTTTGGACTTGTCCTGAATACAGAATTCAAAGCAAAATTTAAGGGCCTGAAAACCTGCACAGACTGAGAATAAGGTTTGTGCAAACCCCTGCCAAGCGATAAGGCAGCTCCCCCTGGCTCTGAGAACTGAACTTTCCTCCCCAGTGATGCTCAGGTGTGAGGGAAAGATGGTGCTTCTGTGAAAACACTCAGTCCTGCAGCTCTAGGTTAAGTGGAGGCTCTTGCAAAGTGGTGCCCTGAGTGTCTTTCACCTGTGGCTCACCAGTAGGAGGGGAGGCAAAGCAACAATTTACTCAAGAAAATATCTTTACAGTTCAGCACATCAGTTATCAAACGTGTAACTGAAAGATGCCAGGTCCACTGCTTGACAGGTATCTGGGTTTTGCATATCCTGGTTTAGATTCTGGCTCTACAGAGGCTATATGGCTTTCCCAAAGCTTCTTCCTTCTATATGTTTGCCTCGGGCTTAGATGGGTCTCTAGGGCTTTGGATTGCAAAAATCAGATCAGATGCTCCTATCTTTGTTTTCAACAACAGGGACAAACTTTGCCCTTTGCGGTGCCTGCAGGGCAGGGAGTAATGAATGTTTATGGGAATACGGGTTAGCTCTGATAATAACCTGCCCGACCTTGCTGGGGAGAATCCCTTCTGCCCTTGCAAGCAGAAGTGAGCCTCCATCTCTGTAGCTGGGAGTCACCTGCTTCAAGGCCTTTCACAGCAGAGGGCATGGGGAGGTGGTGCAGGCAGGGGAGACTCTTCCCTGCCTGCCTGCTCTGAGGGTACAGAGATGCAGGCTTTGTCAGGCTTACTTGCTGCTCTCACACCACTGTGAGTATAGGCATGACAGTCCATAGCTTGTTAGCCATGCAAGTTTACCTTAGACGAGGTAAATTTCCCTGTACAGCTGGGAAAAAGTTGTGCTCTACCCTGCTGTACCACTACACAAGCTACCTGCTTTCAAATGTGCTTTTCCTAGCTGGTGCCTATCTTGTTCCTCCTTCTGCTCCCCTGCTCAGATGAATGTTGCCCTTCTACTGGCTTCAGCAGTGATGTCCATTCCATAGTGAATAGCCTTTTATTATCCCTGCAAACAGAAAACTCAAGGCCCTCAGCTTTTGGGGACAGCCCAGCTCCTGCCTCCATATTCATTGGGCATGCCAGGGGCTTTTTCTGCAGGAGTGGGGAAAGCCATAGATGACTGTCAAGGGTGCTCAGGCCATGCCAGCATTGCAAGGAGCATAGCATTTTCTAGGAGAGGAGAAATCCAGTGTGTGCTTCCTATTCCTGGCCCAGGGCAGGGCTGTTATCCTGACATCTCTGCTACCTCTCTGCCTCTTCCATCTTCTCCATTGAGCCATGCCTTTATGTTGATAGGATGGGTACTTCAGCATACCTCTTACATCTTCAGAGGCTATTGGGAGGTTCCCATGGAAAGAGAGGGATTTGTACCCAGAGCCTAGTTTCTCATTCTGAGTCACTCAAGGCCTTCCTGCTGGAAGAGAAGGTAGGAGCTGGTTTCAAACACTGCACATATTAATTTTCCACTAGCCCCTGGGATTTAATTTTAGGGATGTCAGCTGCCTTGCTCTCCCTGCCCATCTCCATGGAACAATGTCGCACTGCCCCAGTTGCTAAGTCAAGATCTGTGACAACAGGCAACAGAGCTGGTGACCTTTCTCATGGAGTCTCGGCCACTGGGCTACACAAAGAGGTTAATCAGATAATCATAGCTGACGCATGAACAAAATATTACCCTTCGAAAACTCTCCCCTTGTCATCTTCCTGCACATCTTGGTGCTCTTTGTGGTTTTCTGCCACCATGCACTGCTTGTGCCCAGCAGCCTGTATAGCTGAGTACACTTCTTCTGGTATGGTTTGTCCTCCTCTGTTCTTCTTGCGTAGCTCTCCCTTGAATCTAATTGACTCAGAGGACACTGATTTTTAAATAAGGTCTTGAGGGAAGGTCTGATGGGGTTTTCTCTGGTTTTACACAGCAGGCTTTGAGTTCTGGTTGGGAGCCATCGAGCACTACTGTTATATTAAATGATGGTCAGTGATGGGAATGCAGTCACCGTTTAATACCCCAAATTGCTGCTTTTAAGTGGGCAGGATTTGGCTTTTGTCCAGATCTCTGTGCTCCTGGCAGAATTATTCATTACCTTGTTCTAGCAAATGTATTTTCATCTGCTAGTTTAAATCTGATTTCTAGTACTCTGTGTGGCTCTCACAGCTGAGGAATTTCCTGCCCTTTATCCGACTGTTTTCTTCCAATCTAGGCTAAAATCGATACACTTAAATAAATAAAGCCATTGGGCTTGAGAGTACCTCCTGCTGTGTCAGTGGCAAATGTAAAGCTGAGAGGCCAAAGGTTAGTTAAGCCATTTTCTTCTTCTTTAAGTAAATTTGCAGTTGTTGAGGCATGCCAGTCTGGCCTGGGAGATGGCAGTTCTCTGCTTGACCACAGCAGGGAGAGTTTATCAGCTGGCAGGTCCAAGAACATGCCTCAGCTTCCTGTTGGTGGCAGCTGCCTCCGTGGGGAAGGGTCCCTTTCCTGGTGCATTGCCACCCCTACCCCTTAGGACTGATTTAAGCATGGTTTTCTGGCATGGATGCTTTGTGATGGGAATGTTCTGCCAATGAGTTCAAGGCACAGGGGAAATCTTCATCCTTAAAGCACTTCCCGGGAGTCACTTTTGCTTCTGCTTTTCCCTTGCAGGAATGCTTTTCATGTCTGCTTCTTCTCAGAGGGTTATACAGTGTGTGGCAGAGATTCTTTCCCACAGCTCCTGTCTGTCCTGCAGAGGGGGATGCTGTCAGGAGCATTCTCCACCCAGATTCCCTTTCTTATGGGGCCAGAGGAAAAAGTGAGAGTGGTATGAAATGAGGTCTTCTCTTTCTTCCCTAATGCCCGGAGTTGCCCTCCAAGCATGTAGTTCAAGAAGCAAGAAACAGATCTGGGATTACTAGACCAAGCCTTAGGGTTTCTGCAGCCCTGCTCTTTGGTGAGCAATGGGGTATATTCCCTGCCATGGATTCAGTGCACTGCCATGACCCAGGTAGGGAAGACCTCAGTGCAGGGGAAGACAGATCATCTCCTGCTTCCTGAGCAGAGCCTCCAGTTCTCCACAGAGCACAGTAGCTCAGCTTCGCATTCATATGAAGAAGAGCAGTGGTGCTCTTGGGCCTCTGTCTGGTACCAGCTTCCAAATCACGGTGTAAGCCCTGCTCCAAAAGTCCCCCCTTGACTCGAGGCAATCATTCAGAGATGTCTCTGTGCAGTAGCTGTGATAACACATTTGAGAATGGAAAGAAACTTTCTACCATTTTTTGTTCATGATGGGTTTCATGGGTTTGTTTGTTTTTTGGTTTTTTTTTCTTTGAAAGGAAAATTATTTTGAACTAAATTTAAAATGTTACTGACAAACATCAAACTTGTTTATTCCTCCCTCCACCATTTGCTGCTTAGTTTTGTGAGGAAAAACGGTTTCATAAAAACACATCCCACTTTTTCTTCCCTTATCGTCTGCCCAGCTCTGGCTCCAATTCACTCTGTGGGAGCAAGCAGGATGTGTTACGATCCAGCAGTTCAGCACAGGAATGAAAGTGCAAAGCCTCCCCTCCCTCCTTGCCAATAATTGCAGGGCCTGGAGATGAAAGAGATGGGGTGTGCAGTGTTGGGCACTTGGCACAGGGGTAAGCGGGATGCCACATCACTGCTTTTATCTTGCAATTCCCTGCTGGGACAGTGGGGAGAATTCCAGAGCCTGCCATTCCCCAGTCTCTTTGGGCTGGGTTGGGATGCCCTCAGATGCCCGAAGTGGTGAGGATATTGTAGAGGGAGTCATGCTGTCTTTGGCAGAGCTGCCCCAGGAGTTCCTCCGAAGGTGAGTAAGGGTATCACAAGCTGTGCCCCAAGCTGGAGAGATGCAACCGAGTGGAAAGGAGACAGGCTTTGTTTATACACAGATACCTGTGCAGCCATCAGCGTTAGTGAGAGAAAACAGAAAAGGACATGACAGTTACACTGGGTTTTCATTAAATATTAAATGGAGTGAAGTTTTCCAGAGTGTGCCTGGGCTGTTTTCAATTGTCTGTCTGACAGCAAGACAGAGAAGCCAAGTGGGTGAACCCTGGGTCTGGATGTACAGGGCTTCCCACTCGGGAACCATGACAACAGGCATCACTGTATGCTGGGATGTCTGCACAGCTCCTCTTATTTCACCCAGAACAGAAAGAATCTCCTCTAGCTGTCCCACCACTGGTACAGCCCAAAGAGAAAAGTTAACTCTTGCAGGTGTCTCCAGAGAGAGACCAGGGAAGGGAGATACCTGAGGTCCTAGGGCCAGAGCATCCCTGGGCCAGGCTGAAGTGGTGATTGCAAGCAGCAGACACCTTCCTGATTGCTAGGTGGAGAACTAACTGCTCGTGTACCCCTTTCTGACAGGTTTAAGGGAATTTCCTGTGCGTAGGGAATACTAAACAACTGCTGTAGCCCCTTTTGTGCTCTTCCTTTCCTCTGCCAAAAGGGCTGTGCAGCTGTGACCCAGTCTGGGCACAGCCCTCCCCTCCCCTCCCATCCCCACTGCTCCCTACCACGTAGCCTTGCCTTTTCTTGTGCAGGAGCTTAGCGGGACAGCAAGAGGAATTCTCCTAACTCGGATTGGGTTAATAAGTTAAAATGCAGAGCCTTAATCCCTGCTGCTAAATCAGAATGTAATTCAGCTTATAACCACAGCCCAATCCATGTGAATTACAATCACTTTAAATACAGCCAGGGCTAGCCGGGATTTAACATCCTCCCAAGAGATCCTGAAAATGGAAACTGGGACACAGGTCTGCTCCAGGTGAACCTGCCATCAGAGGGAGCTGAGGCAGCAGGGCAGAGGGATTTTGTTACCTCCCAGGTTCCCTGGAGAGGGGGAACCCTTGGTCAGAGCACGCAGCAAGAGGACATGTGAGAGACTCAGGCACGAGCTTATCTTCAGGGAGGGGAACAGAGACTGCTGGCAAACCCAAAGCACTTTTATCTTTAATTTAGGATGTTTATCTCAAGAGATCCTTCAAGCTTTAAAACAAATGTAAGGAGATCTTTGTTTGTCTGGCAGCAGCTGGCCTCTGAAAGCAAGCGTGTACAGTCTGGCAGCAGGGCTGGTGGCGAAGGCTTGTTCTCTGCTTCCTTTCTCCCAACTTTAACCTCTGTCGGGATGAACCTTGTTCTCCCTCTGCCTGCTTGAAGAAACCAATAGAGAAAATGGATCTTTCCACAGCATCAACAGTGGGCATCTGCCACGTGGTCCCATGGTGCCTAGGGAGATCTCTTACTACTTTCACTGTTAGGTTATGCAGTCCTGGCTTTCACAGCTTTGTTATTCAGTCCTAATGTGGAAAGAACAATTGTTTATTGTCTTCCTGCACTTGCCCCAGACTGGGAAAGTAGAGGTTTGGGAGCCTGTAAGGGAGCAGCCCCGTCATTCTGCCGCTGCTGACCCACAAGCCTTCCCAGGAAGCCTTGGGCAGTGTCTGGAAGCATGTAGATTCAAAGGCTCCGCAGAAATTGAAGATCTTGATGAATGCTTTTCTAAGCATTGAGCTAGAAAGTCCCTGTGGGAGCAAGGCTTTACTCTTGTGGGCTGCCAGGCACAGATACAGAGTTCAAGGAGTCCAAGTTACTACACTGGTGGAGGAAGGTTAAAATAAGCTCTTCTTCCCAGACTGGTCCCTATGTTTGGACCTTTTTAGGAACATTCTGATGGTTTTTGGTTTGGTTTTTTTTTTTCATGTTATACCTTTTTTTTTTTTTTTTTTAGTTTCCTTATATTTCCTTTTTCCAATAGTGAAAGGCTAGTGCTGTTGTGCTAATACCTGGCCAAAATGAGAATTCACAGTAATTTCTCAAAGCCTGGCATGTAAAGTGCTTGGTGTACTGGGCTAGAGAGCTTGTGAGTTTTCTGTGGGTGTGATGAGGGAATGGAAATGATCTGAGTTCTTGGGTGCTTTCCCAAACCCAAGCTAGCTAGTTTTCTATGTTTAGATATGGTTTACTTAGCATCACTGGTAGAGCGGAGAGAAGGGTACAGAGTTTTCAGGATCTGGCAGTGTACAACTGGAATATTGCAGGCTGGGATAGATCAGCAGTGGTATAAACCTTGGGGCCTCCTATGAATGGTCACAAGGGCTTGCTGAGAGGTGAAAGGAGTGATGGAAAGGGCTTTGAATGGACCCCAGGAGGGTGCAGCCCTTCCTCCCCTGAGGACACTGGGAGTGGCCCAGGTATTTTCTTTTTGGGTTTTTTTTGTTGTTGGTTTTTTTTTTTTTTCCCCAAAGCTCCCTATTAAAAGATCCTGAAGCCTTTCTTCCATGCCATTAAGTGCTGACCTGGGTATGATAGAAGCAGCCACAGAAGTGCTGAGATGCAAAGATGGGTGTATGGACACCAGAGAAAGGAGTCATCTGGATGATGGTTCAGAGATGCATCTTGGTTCACCTGACCTTCCCAAACAAGCAGTGGTGGGAGAGGGGTTGTAACAGAGGGGCAGCTGGAGAAGAGTACAGACCAGGGTAGATGTGAAGGGCGGCAGTGGAAAAGCATTGTTTCCCAGTGGGAGTTGCCTGCAGCCACCTACCTGACTGTGCCATAGCACACACCCACCCCAAGAAGGGAAACGTGGATCTAAGGTCAGCTTCCTCCCAGCCACTGGGTTTTCAGCCAACAATGCTTGCTGGTGCAGCCCAAGACTGCTTTTGCCCCAGTCCAGGACTGAGGCCCTGAGCTAGAAGAAGGTGAACTTCCCAGCTCCTCAGATAAATCATGCATATGGCTCTTGACTCCTTACAGAAATAGTCAGATGATGAATCTCTTGCAAGGCAGTAGCACCAGCTTGGCCCCACAGTTGTCCTGACATCCTTCCTGTGTCCACTGAGATGTCTGTGTGCATTACAGATGTTGCCCCTCTCAGCAGCAGGATAGGCGTTAACCAGGCTTAGGGGTAAAGACTTTTTTCTTTTGCTAAAGTCATCACAATATTTTGAATTTTTGCAGCATTTTGCAATCACATTGTTAAGCTTCCCCAGAGATTCTGGAGAGTGCTGTGAGCAATGCTTCCCCCTCCTTTAGACAGTCTAACTGTAAAAGGGAGAGAGATGTTCATCCAAGCAAGGCCAAGATAGCCCTGCCTTCATTCCTGAGGCAGGGGATCACACCACTTGCTGCTGGGGCTGCCCAGGCATGCACCCTGCATGTCTGAAAGTCTCAACCCAATATGGATGAAACACCAAATGTAGTTTGGAATAAAGCCAATCCCAGGACCCTGTGCTGTATGAAGAGGCCCATCTGACCCTGAAATTGGGTATGTTTGGTCCACAGTGTTCCCTTTTTTACCCTGGTCCTATCAGCAGGTATGTCTGGGGCATGGCAGAAGGTACGATGAAGTCCCAGATGGCAGGCTGATCCATGCAGCCGTCTGCTGTCATAGCTCCATGAGATAGCTCAGGACAGGGAGATGTGATCTCTGTGCCAGTGCCAGAGGACACACTGGGTAGCTTGAACTGGCCTCTCACACCTCCTGGATGCAAGCCAGCTGCTGTGCTGGCTACCAATGGCAAGTAGGGCGTAGAGCACTTTCCCACCTCCAACAAGAAAGCTGTCCTCCCCTGGATCCACCCCAGCATGTGATGTTCCCACAGCCGAGCCAGGAAGCATAGCTGTTTCCACCTTCCAGGCCAGGATGAGAGGGCATGCTCAGTCCCCTGGGGGAATGGTGATATCTCACATCAGTCAAAACATTAGCTTTTAATGGCAATGCTGCCCTGGCTGGAGGTTCACACTTCCTGGGGAACTCCACCATACAGGCCCTGGCAATTATTTCTGTAGGAGATTGTTGCTTCTATGCATGCCTAAAGATGCCTGTCTGGAGAACAGCCTACAGCAGCCAAAGGTCAGGGGTTTTTTTCAGTTGTTTTTTTTTCATTTATTTGTTAATAGGCTGCTTTGCTAGGTTGCTCACTTTAAAGGGTATTCTTATTAGGCTTCCTCTCTGGGCAAATGTTAAAGGGCATCTTTTCCACCATGAGGCTGCCCAGCCTCACCAGAGGGCATCCCTATTATACAGAGAGAAATTATCCCTTATCCCATGCGCTGCCACACAAAAGTGGGTAATGACAAAATTAGACTTCCAAGTGATTCTATCAGGGAATTACACTACTCCATCCTTTACACAGGCTGCAATACTGGGAGGACTAAGCAACTTCATGTGAGAGTGGCCCCAGCTGCAGTTTCTCCCGTGCTGGCAAAGCCATAAAGGCCACAGCAAAGGCTCCAGGAAGATCATCCTAAGAGAAGAAGTGATCAGAGATAGCAAGACAACTGCATGCTCATCCCTTCTCCCTACAGTGGAGTGACTGGAGCAGAGGGTAATGCTAGGACAAACTGAACTCCTGATCTTGCTTTCCCCAAAGATGACCTGACCAAAACTCTCTCACCAGCAATCACACTGGTCCCTACTGATGCTGTGATATGGGTAGGTCCAAGACTGGCACCAGACTGGCCTTGCTGTCCTCTGTTCTGAGTGGACTTCTCAATTCTGTCACTATTCAACAGTGAGATGCTATTTGAGAATAATAAATAATCAAAATGCTTTGTCAGCATGGAAGCCCATCATGCCAGCAGAGGCTGTGTTTGAAACAGAGAAGCAGTGCAGTTTCAGCTGAGGAGCTCCCCCAGAGACAAGCAGCTCCTACATTATTAACAACGGTGCTGATGAATCCCTGTTAATGAGACACGCTCACTCAGCCAGCCAGAAAAGTGGCCATGGCCCTGATGCTCTCAGCCCCACAGTGCAGCAAGTGCATTTGAGAGCAAGAGATGACTGCTCCTGGGGAGTAACTGGCAATGCTGTGCTGTAAGATTTAGCTGCTTTCCCTAAAATTTGCTCAAGTCCTTCCAGACACATGGAAATCCAGCGTTGTTTCTCTAAAGCCTGTGAAAATGGAAATAAAAGGCTGCCTTCTCAGTGATACGGGCTTGTGGCTGAAGGGAAAGATCTGTTCCTTGGCAGGTACTCCCTGCTCTGCTCCAGAGAGCAAGGTAGGCTCTGTCTTCTAGTCTATTCTTAAATCAATCAACCAGGGGAGTTCCTTCTTTTATGGCTCAACAGATTTTGCTGTTAGGATAATCTTTATCCTTTTTTTTTTTTTTTTTTTTTAAACTCAAGTTCATTTTGCTCCTTTTATCAACTCTCATTTTGGTTGCATCTGGATGCAATTACTCTCCCACTGTGGTCATAATACCTCCTAGGGTACTTGTAAAATAGGGTCTTACGTACCTTTAGCTGACTTCTGACCAGGAAAGATATCTTAAACTCTTTCTGGTTTTGCTGTCAAACCTCCTCTGAGCTTTCCTGGCAGCATAATACTTTTCAGACACTATAGCACACTGCATGCTATTTAGCAGCCTGTGTGGATACAGAAAGACCCATCATCCTGCAGTGTATCATGTAATGCCTCCACAGTCCAGCACACCATCACCCATGGTGCTAATGCATTGCAAGCAAGGTAATTCCCCAGCAGTGCTGCCAAGCTACTTTGCTCTGCACTGCAGGCACTCTGATGCCTTCCAGATGTCACTAATGATGTGAAACTTCTGATGTCATTGCCTTATGCAGAATGAATCTGATAACCTTTCAGCGTAAACTGTGTGAACTTCCAACATTTGTCTGTGCAAGCAGAGGGCAAAGCAAACCCTGCAGGAGTTAAGAGGGCTGGTTAGGTTTGCATAGGAGTAATTGGAGCAGCTCTTTTTTTTTAAAGAACCTTCTTGCAAATCTCCTGAGCAGTCTGTGGAGTGAAAGCATAGTCAGGGCAATGAAATGAGAGAGACAATGCTGGGAGGGCACAAAAGCTCCTGGCAAATAATTTGCTCCCCAAAAATTATTGGTAAATTGAAAAGATTTAAGTTACCTCTCCTATACTTTCAATTTTTAGGAATGTGTCAAGAAGGGATGCTACAGTAGCCTTTAGGCCCTGGTTTTGGTAACAGTTTTGCAAATGTCACTCTGAGCTCACATAAAAGATCAAGAAATACTGACAAGATATTGGAGCAGATCTTGGCGATGTCTGTAGCACTGAGGATCAAACCCAGAGGTGCTTATGATCAAAACAGTGAGACATGAGAGGGTTTGGTTTGGCATCAAGGAAGGCAGAGCAGCTAAGCTTTCTTTCGGAAAGGATCACGCAAGAGGTATAGCAAAATGCCATCTGCCACCTTAGAGGCAAAGTCTTATCTGCATGTGAAGTGGTGCAGCCTCAGAATGTTACTAGTGTAGGAGTTGAGTAGTTCAGAAGTGTAGCGACTTAATGCAGAAAAAACATTGCTAATGCTCATACTGCAAGAACAGTGCTGCACAGACCCTCCTGAGCTTGCCCTCACTGTGCTGCATGTGTCCCAAGCAGTGGTGAGACCATCCTCAGAGCAGTCCTGGGTTGGGCAGGGACAGTCTCCTCATAGCGTGGGGGCAACAAAGAGTGAAAAGGATATGGGAAGTCCCCAAGTGTGGGATGGGGACATGAGGGGAAACAGCCTTCCTGCTTGCTTGTGCCTGTAATGATAGCCTATGATACAGTTCGAGAGTTCTCTGCAGAATGGAAATATCTTGTTAATTGGTGGCAGCAGGTTACGCTATCTAAATTTTGCAAGTCTACTGATTGCACATTAATCATCCTAAAAATGGAATAGGTTAAGGTAAGATGAGGCCTGCTGCTGATCCCTGTAGTGCTCCACCAGACACCTCCTCCAGTATCCTGGCTCTTTAATTGCCACCCACCTTCTACTGTGGTCATCCTGACAGCTTTTTGTCAGTGTGGCAAAGTGTCTTGAAAAGCCCCACTAAATTCCTCTCAAAAGCACTGTTTCACCAGGAGTGTGAACATGGGGCCATGCTCAGGAGAGCTGGGATCTACTCCTGGCTTGGCCGCTGACTACCCAGTTAAACCAGGACATAGCCTTCACCTCTCTAATTTAGATATTGCTACCCACAGTCTTGTGCATCTTGTGCAGTGGGGCTATTGCCTGCCAAGGTGTCACTGTCCCTCCATCGTCCTCCCCTTCTTTTGTCTCTGTTCCCCAGGCTTTGCGCTGTGATGATCCTCCTCATCGGGCCAAGCTACCTTGGTACAATATCTGTGAGAGATGCTGTGAGGCCACTGGGGCTGCAAAGAGGTTTTGAGGGCCGGGAGCCCCGCCGGTGCCGTTGCAGCTCGCTGGAGAGTGAGCTCCGGTTGCGCCTCGCCGGCGAGGACCGCACGCCTACCGAAGCAAACCTTGAAGTGACAGTGCGGAGCCCCTGTTTGCAATTAGCGTTGCTATTTTGGAGGGGAATATCTGCGGCACAGAGGTAACCCATGGCAACCATCTGCCGAACCGCCGTTCCCGCTGCCGGGGCTGGTCGGGGAGGAGGAGTGCGGGTGAGATGGGGCCCGGGAGCGATGCGAGGGGGAACCTCCCAAGTATTGGGATGGCAACATCTCCTCTCTCCGTGTCCCTCTCCTGTCCTTACCGGCGCAGGAGCGGCAGGCAGTGTCCGTGAGCCCCTCCGCATCCTACGCAGCTGGATAATTTACGGGCGGCGGCGGGAGCAGCAGTTCCAGCTCCTCACCGTCCTCTCTTTGTTTGCAATTTGCCTCTAAATATAGATGCACTTTAAAGGAGGAAGGCGAGCTCCTGCCCGCCTCTCCCGCTCGTTAATGAGGGGGTCTCTCCTCGCCGAGGTCAGACGGGGCGGCGCAGACAGTGTTGGTGCCCACGCGGCGGCACCTTCTCCATCCCACGTCCCCATGTGCCCTGCCTCGCTGGAGAAATGTGGCGGTGAGACCCAAGCCTCTCCAGCTGGTGGTTAAGCCCCAGCCTAGCCTGAAGACAGTGCCGTGCCCTGCCCAGCTGGCTGCGCTGAACCCAACCTCTTCGCAGAGAATCAGCTTTTCGTGGGAGGACTTATTTCCCTCTTTTTTTTTTTTTTTTTCTCTAGCAAAAAGTGCACTCATTGCATTAGTCCTAACAGAAGTGTAACTATGAGACTGGTGTAAAAGATTGTCTGTGACCAGCACTTCAGCTAGCTAACAATATGCTAACAAAAAATATGCTCTCATTTATCCCCCTGCTGCAGATACCAGCCTCGGCAGGGAGCGCCATGTGGCCAGGGCCACCCACCGTGGGCAGGGGTAGAGTCTGCAGAGCATCCGGTGGGGAAAACAGGGTGGGCATCTCCCAGCCCTGGGATGGGGTGTTCTGCAGCAGCCATGGGGCCAGGTAAGAAAGCCATGCTGGGCACTCCTTATTGGCACTCTTGCAGGTAAATGCAGGCCTCACCCTTCTGGATTATGCATTACCCTGACTCTTGCATTGCAGATGCCAGTGTTGCAAGCTGCAGTTTTGACCAGGGCTAACACACCAAGGGTTGAACCAGCTCTGAGGCTGACGGGAAAGAAAGGACACTGAAGTGCTGACAAGGCACTATAATAAGCAGTGAGCAGAAATAAGAACCTACTTATGTTTTAAACATAACATTAATTAATAAAGAAAAGGGTACACTGTAGATATTACAAGCCCTCAGATACTTAGGAGAAAAAAAAAATCTTTTTCTCTTATAATTTAGAAACTGACAGAATGTGGTTCCCTAGAGCTGGATAACAGCAGCTGCATGTCACATCTGGGAAGAAGACACCTCTGCAGTGGCACATAGACTAGCTCTGCCCCACAGAAGAAGACCTTTCAGAAAATAGTGTGAGGATAAAAGGAAAAGGTAATTTTCAGACTGCACCACTCTATCACATCAACATTAATTCATGTTGGTCCTTTACTTTGGATGTAACCGAGCCCAATGAAAAATTACTCTGGCCAATCTGGCAGTGCACTTCAGCAAACCTATCTAATAGGTTTATTGCAGCTTACCAAGCAAGTGTTAGCCCAAACTAGATCAGAATAAAGGCCAAAATGCTAAATGGCCTCAGGAATTATGGCATTTTGGAAAGAATTACTGTGGCAGGATGGGTAACTCAGTGTCTGGGGCCCCATGATACCTCCATCCCTGACAGAAGAAATAATGTCCAAATTTTCTTCCAAGCCTCATGGCCCATTGGACTAATATAATAGGGGCCAGCCTGTCCAGCAGTACCTTCAGCTATCCCAGCCTGAAGGATCCTTTACAGTTGTCTTCTTTGTCTCAGCATCAGAAACCATGCTCCTGCCTTTCCTGCTACACACCAAAGGAAATTCCCTTCTCCCAGTGTAACAATGAATGTTACTGGGCCCCAACCCTTGATAGAAGATGTAAAACTTGTGTTCCATCTCTTGGGAATGTCACAGTTAGCTCTGGCTGGGAAAGACTTGGAAAACACTTTGCTCTTCCTGAGGGGGGGAGGGGGGGGAAAGACTTGCAAATCTGCTTTATAGAGACACCACATTTTATTACCAGACCAAGTTAATAGCAAGATTATTTTACTATACCAAAATAAAAGTTAAACATCCAATTACTACCTCTGGAAACACAGTTAGGGAGAGACAAAATAGCAGAAGGCTCCACCAACATCTGCCTGCAATCTTAATTCCATCTTGGCTGCCAGATCTAGATTTCTTTCATTCAATGCCCAAACTGAGGGTTTATTCTAGAAACACTTTCTCTGGCAGAGAGAATTTTCAGGAACCCACCTCTCCTTTCCTTACAGTCCATTATTTACGTTCCTATCTTTTCAGGAATGTTTTAGACTGAAAATAGACTGCTGAAGGGTATCACTGGGGATTTTACAGGGATTCATGATGTTTCAGTGCAGGTCTTTAGAATCCCCTTATTTTATGCTAATTTAGGGTCTCTCTTTATTGAGCGTCATTGCCTCAGCCACCTGGCATTTGTGAGACTAGTAAGGGAATACTTGCAAGCTTATCTGAAAACAGATGGCTCTGCTGAGAAGAGGGATTTGGCACTTATGGTTCTTCAGCCTCTGCTTCCATCTCTTCTAAAAGTCATTCAGTTGAAGGGTACTCACAAATTTCCATTGAACGATTCTCCAGATTACTTGGTATATGAGTTCTTCAGCATCCTACAACTGTTTCTCTTTTGGATCC
Source organism: Megaceryle maxima (assembly GCA_024605025.1). Lineage (NCBI taxonomy): Eukaryota > Metazoa > Chordata > Aves > Coraciiformes > Cerylidae > Megaceryle > Megaceryle maxima. The sequence continues at coordinate 20,135 of JANHGN010003888.1, read as the reverse complement.
TCTGTTCTTCAACAGAATGACTTGCAACATGCTATCTTAAGGGATTTCACGATAACCTGCAGAAAAAAATGTAATTTTTTTTTTTTTAATTACAATCCCCCTCTTAGTACATGATTTCTGACAACCACAACCTGAGTTACCCTATGGTACTCCCACAGAAACTGCACCAGACATATTAATGATGCCTCTGACTGATTCAGACCCTGGCATAGGACCATCTCCTCTGGTTGTCAGGTTACAAGGAAGAGAGGTTTCCCTCATGTTGTGTTGATGGACCAGCTGTCAATATCAACCTGGAGTGATCTTTAAACTCACGATCCCCTTCTGTGAGTGTCTCCTTTTCATGAAAGCTCTCTCTAGAGTTGTCCCACCCTTCCCTCTCCCCGGGTCCCATCTTTCTCCCAACCTTCTCACAACTCACAGTCAGGCCCCATATCCTCTCTGGCATTTCATTTTCTGAAACCTAGATGTCATAGTGTTCTCTGTGCCCCCTCCCTGGCACCAACATGGCCCTTTTCTACAGCACACATTACAAACACCACTGCTCTGCACCACAGCTCCTATACACCCCACATTGCATCCTGCAAGCAGTCAGATACAAAGGTGGCCCCTACACAGGAGGATATCTCTGTGGCTTGAGAAGTATCCACTTGCAATACACCAAGGTCAGAAAATAAATGTACACTAGAAGAAATGCAGAGTATGGTAGCAGTATATACACAGCCCTATAAAAACTCCAGGTAATGAACTGGCAGGGTAAAGTAAAATGGGATTTATGATTAATGATGTTTCTAAGGAGCTCTGCTCCTGCTGTTTGCAGAACTGGAGGTGCCAACAAGGGATGTAACTGAGGTAGACGGTTCTGCTTGGTGTGCCAGACCTTGATGAGTAATTCCAGAGAAGCAAAGGAGAGGGAAGACCAGAATAAATCAAACTTGACCATACTTTTTCCATATATGAACATAATCGTTAATGTTATTTGAGTGATCTGTTTGTAAAGGCTTTTGGGGACTTCAGGTATGTGTAATCATTCCTCATAAAATATTTTAAAATTCTAAGTTATTAAGGGTGGTGTTTTGACATTGCCTTAAATAGATTAAGGATTGCCTTATCTTTTGGAGAGAGGTCTCTCTGGCCACCTGGGGAGCACCTCCAACATTTGACTAGCTGGGTAATATTTTCCTTTTCTTGACCAGTGGTAGAACTTCACTTGGTTATATTTCAGTATGAGGAGTTTTTTTTTTTCTTCATCAAACGTTGTTTTCATATAATCTGTCTGCTGACAGTTTTATACAAATCAAACATCCAAATAGGATTAATACAGGCAGCTTATTACTGCCTCTTGAGGAGCACCAGGAATTATGGTTATCAACCATAACGTTGAAGCTGGGGTGTCTGACCCCTACAATTTATCCTTGAGAAATACTATACAAATAACTTTCTGATCCAGTGAAAAGTAATTTCATATTCACTGCATAATAGAGAAAAGCACAAACTAAAATAGCCAGATCTGAATATCAGAATGTATTTTCGGTTCTTTCTTGGTGACAGGAAGATGAACATAATCATAAGCAAAATAAGTGCCGAGCCATATTTAACCCCCTCAGTACTCCAGCAAGACCAAACATGACTCTTACAAGCTTTCCGAACACAAAAAAATTGCCTTGCCACAGGAAAAAATACACTCTGCTCAATTTTGGGTCCAAGTCTCCAATTGCAAAAGAATCATTCAGTGATGTCTTCTGCCCTTGGATGGGATTTAGCTGCAAAGCCAAGTGAAACCTGTGCAAAAGCTACCTAGATATTGGCTCCTGGCTTCCAAAGAGGCAGGTGGGGTGATATGTCCAGGACCCTCCTTATGGCTGGATGTGATGGTCCTGTACAGTTTTGTTCTGGGGAATGTAGTGCACAAGGGCATGGTGACAGACATACACTTTTCCACTCCCTACCCAGGAGGATATCTCTGTGCTAATTCAAATTAATCCTATGGAGATAGTGACTGAAAGTACAGTTCTTACTCCCTGGTGGTTACCAGCAGCCTCTTTGAACAGTGTTGATGAGTCCCAGTGGTGTTCTTGATGGGCAGTGTCTCCACCTTTTAAAATCATCCTTACAGACATGTGATTAGTTCCCTTACTGGCACTTTCACCTGTGGAAATGAGAACTGAATGGTCTGGCTGATCATTTTGCAGAGTATTTTATACATGTAGTCTAATATACTTCATATTCCTCTCTCATAATTGGGGCAAATTTAATCTCTAGAAGCTCTTCTTCCAAGAGAAGATGAATTATCTAAGCCATCACCTGTCTAGCACCATTCAGCTGCTATTTATTTCTGACATGTTCACGTCAGTAGAAGGCTTTCCAAGATTGCAGAGATATTGGGAGGTTTCATTTATACAATACTGTGAGATTGTCTGATCAAAGGCATACAAGTGGAAATCATTACTGTTATTTTCAGACACGTCTTTAGTCATAGACTCTCCCTATTCATCGCAATCATTGCAATTGTAAGTCAGAAGTGGGTTCCCTCACCACCTGGCCACTTCGTACTCTTCTACTCTCTGCCTGTTGCCTGTACAGTGAGATTTCTCCTGCATTGCACTTCCACCTCTCCATGATACAAACATTCACTAAAATTTGCTATGATAGCTTCACTTTATGTGGATTTGTTTCTGCAGAGATGATATTGAACTTTCTGTTTCTCTCCCAATAGGAAATAAGGATAATACTTGGAGCTCTCAATGCAGGGACCATTCATAGTGCCTGACAACCTTGCTGAGATGACTGAGTTATATCCCTGTCAGCAGGAAGTATGCAATGAGTTAGTTATTTAAACAAGGCAATAGAGGAATTTGCACTTCTAACTACAGAAATGAATAAACTTGTTAATGCCCTGTACAATGTACATCTTTTTTCTCTGATCATGCATTAGGTCCCAGCGTTGTAGTAGCTTCAGGCCAGAAGAACTGGGGTATCTGCTTTCCATTATTTTTATGGGATTTGTCCACCTGATATCATGATAAAGTTGGTCTATACTCTCTCCCAAAAAGTGCACATGCACTTCTTTTTTTTCTCTCATCTCTCTTTCATCTGTAAATGAGAAGTGTGGTGAGTGAGAGTGGAGAACCTGCAGAAAGACCTAGGTGATAGAGGCCCACTAGACTAATCTGAGATCTCTGCTGAGGATCCTAGATCCACTAGATCCAAGAAATCCCACCTACTGCACTCTTGGGTTTTGTTTCAGAGGCTGGATCTTTTATTCCCAAAAGATTACAAGTACACAGGATGGCATGGCTTTGCCCAGTAGCTTGATCAATCCATTCTGAAAATTGCAATGGAAATCTGGTTTGGTTTTGAGTATGGTGATTTTGGGTCCTGGAAATTATGAGAGTGCCAAGAAAATGTTGATGTTGATGACTGCCTCGGGTGACAGAAAATCTCATACACTCCGACCAAAATGGTGCCTTCATCCCAGCAGCTTCAGGTTCCCACATGTTTGTCTCATTTGGCTTAAGTCCCCTGTGTAGTAGCTGTTGCTGCTTTTATAAAGGCTAAGGCGTTTCCTAACTCTCATGCCAGGGGTTCAGTGGCTTAGGAGGACAGGAATGGGAGTTGGAAGCTTTCCCATCTGAAATCACAAATTCTAGTCTGGGCCCAGGTCATCTGAAAGTTGTAGTCATCTAGAATTTCAATCTACCTATATTTGCCCTGCATGCTTAAATATTCATGTCAGGATCTTCTGCCATGCATGATGAGAATACTCAATGTAATCTCACTGGAAAGACTATGTTGCAGATGTAATCAATGTCCCGCTGCTTTCTGAAATGGATTCTGCATTTGTCAGTTGTCCAGCTTCCCTCTGATGGACATCAGTCTAGCCCCAGATGTCCACATGATCATCCCATCCCCAGAGACTGTATTTTTACATGCAAACCCAAACCAACCCTCTTTATCTTGCCTGATAAGGCAAAGGGCATAACATGTTACATAACCTTCTCATTCCCAGAAGTGGGTGATCCATCTGAGAGCTAAGAGACTGCTGGGGAGCAAACCCTTTGCTAAGGATCACAGCAGAGCACCTTCCAGTGCAACTAGCTGATGGCTAATTTGTCTGGAGCTGGCAGCCTGGTGCTTTCAACAGCCTGAACTTAACTTAAAAAAATTATAGTGATTAAGTAAACACAGCTATAATGGAAATCTTTACTCTGCATATTACAAACCAAAATGGCCATGAAGGGAGCAATTATGAAATCTCAGGACTGTGGTGAGGGGAGGAATCATTTGAGCTGTGCTGTTGTTTGTTTTTGTTCATCATTTATTTCCCCTGGGAAGCCTGGCTCTGAAGCAGTCTCTGCTGCATTGGGAGATTCTTTACATTTTTGTTAACCCAGTTTTCTATCCAGTCTTGAGCAAGATGGGAGAAGAAACAAGGGGTTTACATAATGTCCCAGGATATGATGGACTACCTTGGGGAAGGATTCCTAGATCCAGTTTCCAGTTCCTGTTATAAGTCCACAACACAAGTTGCACATCAATTGCTCTCTCTTTCTCTGTTAATCTTCAGTGACATGACTGATTTTACAAAGACTTGAGAGACCGGTGAAGATAATGCAGGAGTAGCAATGTTAAAGTTGTGCTAATAATGGGAACTGCAATGATGGTTCAGAGACAGTGGTCTTCTTCCCTTTATGGAGATATACAATTGGTCCTGGTGGTCCTTGGAACTTGCCTGATTCAGGCTTTCAGCTTCAGATGATTTTTGCTGTTGTTTGCTTAAGACCAGAGGGAAATTAGCTGGTGGACTATGTGGCTGTTAGTAGAAAATTGACTGAGAAATGGAGAACGCAGCAGAGAAACAGTTGGTGAATGATGGGATGAGTGGTAATTCCTGTGTAGCAGAAAGATTGATGCTTTCCAAAAACCCAAGATGCTTCCCAAATGTGTCTAATAATGCAAGTTTAGGAGCTGCTTCAAACCAATTGGAGACCTTTTCCTTGACTGAACAGGCTTAACTAAAGAAAGTCTAACATTTCCTTTGGGGCTTGCTAAAGCTGCAGATCTATCAGCACAGGCGCTCAATGCTTGAGCCAAGTGATGTCCAGACATGATGGCTATGCAAAGCAACTGGCTACCAAATTATGATTGTTCAAGATGTCCATGTGAGGACAAACATTTCTGTTAATGGCTTACTGTGTTTTAGGAATGGAGAACAACCCACATACACTTGAAAGAAGGGAACAGAAAAGTTTGGCAATTCCTATCACATGTCTGTATATTAACTAAGAAAGAAAACTGCTCTGGTAACCACCCAGGCTTTACCTTGGCACCATGGTGAGCACATGCCAGAATGATGCTGTGTGAAAGAGAGGACAAACTTTCTCCTTCCTAGCCAAAACACACTCAATTCAAGTACAAGGCCTCAGCTGAGCTAGCTGGCTGCTGCCAAGGCAGTCTGAAACAGCAGCAAAGTGGGTGGTGTCTAGGGAAGAAGGGGCTGAGTTTGGAGGATGAGGGATTGTGGGCTGAAAGAAAGGACTGAGTTTGGAGGGAAAAGAATAAGTACAGCAGGGTTTTGGCAGCAGGCTACAGCTATGGCCTCAGCAAGCCAACCAAAGCAAGGGAACCTCAGCACTCATGGACAAAAGGAGTTGTTACTATTGCTCTTATTCCAGGGCAATAATCAAACACATACCTGCAGCTTGGTCTGAAACCACCCCTCATTCATCCTCACTTCTTCCAGAAACCAATTAAATCCCTCCCAAAGAGATGCTACATGAAACCGAGGCTTTTCTGAGATTGCTAATGGTTGTCACCCCAGCAATAACCATAATGAATCACACTTGGGCTCCTGTTGAGCTCATATTTTCAAATAGATGTTGCTTCTCAATCCATTCATTAATATTAATTAGTCTGAAGTCACATTTCATTTCCCACTTATGTGTCCAACCTGCAGTATCCTTGTATGTCCTGTGCTAACGAACCAGATGCCATTTGTGGCTGGCACAAAATAATTAGCTAATAGTTGAGGAATACGTATCTCAAGCTAGTTAAATATTTATGCCAGACTTTTTCCATTTTGGCTCCCAGACCTCATCTGGGGGTTGCAGTGCAATTTAGGGAGGATATGAGAAAGTTTTCACAGTTTTATGCAGCAAGCTTTAATTATACATTGTCCATATGGATGCAAATGCTTGATGTTATACAGATGTTGGCAAAGAATTGACCACCAGGTACCAGAGTAGAAATAGCAATCTTCAGTAAGCAGATAAAAATCTAATTCCCTTGTTGTGACTGGATGCTGCATAATGCAACAGTCACTCCTTCGCATCTGATCCAGTCTCTTTTGCTCAGTTAGAGACCTTAGCTGCAAAATACCTGTAGGCAAATGAATTTAAAAAATGGGCAGGGCTGGAGAGAAGACACACATGGCTTTAGACGTAATTGTATGTCACATCCTGCATCTTCCCTGGAGCTGATTTCTGGCAGTGATAGAGATGTCTGCCTTTCTGAGTCTTTAGATTTTGTTTATAACATCCCCAGATCTTTTGCTTTATCTCCTGGGAGCCCTTTCACACAATCCTATGTTGTAACATGCAAGAGCCAGGATTATGAGCCAGGACCATATTATGAAAATCAGAACAGCCACACTCAGGAATGAGACATTGACTCTGAGCTGTTGTGTTGTGCATTTCTGCCAAGCTGCTCTTGTGTGGTACGTGTTTGGTACTGTGATGCATGAAGCTGCTGGGCAGAGAAGCATGCTACACTGAAAATTAGACATTCACCACCTTGCTCCTGCTGGCCACTGAAGGAGGTTGGGACCACAGAGACGTTATCAGGAAGAGTAGGGACATCCAGTGCTCCTCTGAGCTGTATGGGAGCTGGGACTCCTGGTTGTGTGCAAAATCAAGGAATGTATTCCCCCTTCTGACTCCTGGTGTCATGCAAAGATGTGTTTGTGTGTGTAGTTCCTGGTGCACCTCCCCCTGAAGGAACAGAGGATGAAGCTGGCATACAGGGATGGTGCAGGGCTGTTAGCCAGATATCCCCTTGAGGATATGAACAGAACTCTATGTACTGCTTTATACATGAATGACTTCAGGTCCCGCTGAAGGCAGATTTTTGCTTAACTAACCTACCTCTTCAGTGTCCTGACCTTCCACTCTTACCAGTGTAGAGAGGGTTTGCTTTTGCCTGCTCAGAAGCTTAGAACCCCCAAATTATATCTACTGCCTTGAGCACATAATTATATTGAGCTAATCACTGTAATTCCTAGGCACTTTCACCTCATGATGTTCTCAGTCAGGTGCAGTCCCTGAAACAGCTTTGGTGAGGATACAGTTCTGCTTAAGCTTTCATTTTCTATAGCAGGTTTGGGCAGGGAAATGGTGTGGGGGAAGGGATAATGTTGGCTAATGCCTATGTTAGAAATAATACAAAAAGTGCTTATGATCATTTCTCATGTGAGTGTCATAGCCTCTAATCAGGTAAGAGGGGATGGCTGCCTTGTGAGCTGCACCTCGGTCATGCAAAGGAGCAACTACCCACACCTTTTCTATTTCACCTGCAACCCTTGTGCTCTTGCCTTTGAGCTTGCCCAGTTTCACAGGTAAGCAGAAATGGACTTACTCACTAGGTAGATGAAAAGACTTTTAAGAAGTATGTGGGTGCTCTAGTAGATATTGTTGTACTTCACTAAACAGAGCCCTTCCCTTTGAGTCAGCCTTTGTTGTTTTGGTGATCCAGCCTTTACAGGCAGGGTTGTTTTGTTTGGTTTTTGGGTTGTATTTTTCTTTTTCCTTTGGACTAAATTATGAAAACCGTGAAGGATTTCTCAAGGTTCCAGTTAAATTGCAGTTTTTGCCATTCCAATCTGCCATTCCATCTCTGCAGGCAAAAACAACTGCATTTTCCTGCCACTCCTTCTGTGCTGTGAAATAGCTGTCATGCTCTACCCCAGAGATAGCTGCATTGTTGCGGGGGAAGAAATGTTTTTTCTGTCCATGCACGAAAGTGAGTAGATAAATCTCTTGAGATGAAGAGGCAGTTATTTTATCCTAAAGAGTGGGAAGTGGATAGAGGAAACAGAGAGGTGTCTACAGTGAGCTATAGCTTAAGAATCAGTGCAAGATACTTATTTCTTGCAGAGGCAAAAGAGAGCAGTCCCACATTTTTTCTTCTTCTAGGTCAGGAACACAAGTGACACCGCAGTAACTCACTTCTTCTCTCTTGAGAGACGGCTGTAAAGGCAGTGGTTTTAACTTATTGTATTTAATAAGGAGGTGAGAGACAATAAAGCAACAAAATGAAACTTCTGCCCACAACATAGCAGGAAGGGGAAAGAGGTTAGACAAAAGTCCAAACACCAAGTCTGAAAAGTAGAAAGCAGGAGTTTACTGGTTAGAAAGCATTTACTCCACAGAGCCAGCCCTGACTGTGATGAACGCACTCTCTCTTTGGTTACCTACAGCCAGCATCTTTCCCATTCAAATTTTCTGCCATGGCAAAGAGCTGTCTTTGCATTGCAATGCAGAACTGCTGGCACAAGGAAGGAGGAAATCAAAATAACCTTGGCTCGGGGGTGAGATAGTAATGCAGGATTTAGTTCTTTGGGACCTGATTTGTATACTTTAATATGTCCAGCAGTAATTTTCAGGGCCTTTCTTGAAAGGATGCTTGTGTTGGAGCACACACTAGGGTAGGGAAGTGATGCACAGGAAGGATGCTTCTTGGGCCTTGAGAGGTACTCTCTTGATAAGGAAGAAGTTAAAGAGCAGGGAGTAGGAAAACATGGAAATGCTGATAAGGCAGCTACTTGCTTTTCTATTGTTCAATAAACTTTCATAAAGGTGCAATACAGGTGTTGGCTACACTGCCCACAGCATAAGGGGCTGGGTTCTGGTTTGCAATGAGGCTGACTGAAGGCCTGTGCATGTTTCTGCTATCTGGGCTCTGTGCTTGAGGGCAGAACAGCTGATCTGCAGCCCCAGGTTGTCTATAAAGAGCTAGGAGGAGGATTTCAGTGGGTACGTGCCTTCCTTTCTCTTCTGGAGAGTGTCTCCTCTATTCTTTGCTACCTTGGAAAGCAAAAAGCATGGAGGGACAAAAAAAAGTAGGTAAGCAAACAGCTCTCTAGCAAAAGTTCCTAAGTAAAGAAAAAAATACTTTCTTGCAATCTGGTGAGAATAACACACAGTGCTCTAGTTACTGGGGGCACAGGTGAAGGGAGCTAGCGAGGATGCCAGAAAGAGTGCAGCAGGCGTCATTGCAATGGTGGTGATCTACTTTTAAGTGATACCAGAAAAACCTATTAAATAAATAACCTCAGCACCCAGAAAAATGTGTTAAGAGGTTTATTCATGTAGGAAAAGCTTCATCTTATAAATATAGATAAGGGCTTCTTTTTCTCTTTCTTCTTTTGGATTTCCTATACAGAAAATGCATTTGGACTGTAATTTCCTTTCTGAGAAGCTCTACCTAGTTATGCTGCTTTCCGTCTGGCAGGACTACAAGGTCCATGCTGTAAATGGGATAGCTCAGTGTGATGAGTCCTTCCTAACACATATCCCACTACATCCTGTTCCAAGCCCCTTCCTGCAAAACTTTATGCGTCTGCTGCCCTGCGAGAGGACTGATAGTTTCACTAAGCAGATGTAGGACCACTGTGTGCTGAAGGTGCAGGATAGCTGTTGTTCTTGTTTAATATCTTCATCAATTACACATGCAGTGGGATTGAGTGCACCCTCAGCAAGGTTGCAGATGACACCAAGATGAGTGCTGTGGTTGACATGCCTGAGCAATGGGATGGCATCCAGGGGGATCTGGACAGGCTTGAGAAGTGGGCCTGGGCGAACCTCATGAGGTTCAACAAGGCCAAGTGCAAGGCCCTGCATCTGGGTCAGGGCAGTTCCCAGTATCAGTACAGGCTGGGGGATAAAGGGGTTGAGAGCAGCCCTGCAGAGAAGTACTTGGGGTACTGGTGGATGAAAAGCTGGACATGAGCCAGCAATATATAATGACATCCCAGAAGGCCAAACATAACCTGAGCTGCATCAAAAGAAGTGTGGTCAGTGGGTTGAAGGAGGTGATTCTCTTCCTCTGCTCTGCTCTCATGAGCACCTGGAGCGCTGTGTCCACCTCTGGAATCTTCAGCACAAGAAAGACATGGACTTGTCAGAGCAGGTCCAGAGGAGGGACACAAAAATGATCAGAGGGTTGGAACATGTCTCCTGTGGATAAAGGCTGAGAGGGGTAAGTTTGTTCAGCCTGGAGAAGAGAAGGCTCTGGGGAGACCTTGTTGTGGCCTTTCAGTACTTAAAGGAGCCTATAAGAAAGATGGGGACAACATTTTTAGCAGAGCCTATTGCAACAGGACAAGGGGTAATGGTTTTAAACTAAAAGAGTGTAGATTTAGGTGAGATATAAGGAAAACATTTTTTACAATGAAGGTAGTGATACATTGGGACAGGTTGCCCAGAGAGCGGATAGAAGCCCCAAAGGTCAGGTTGGACAGGGCTCCAAGCAACCTGATCTAGTTAAAGATGTCCCTGCTTATTTCAGAGAAGTTGGACCTTTAAAGGTGTCTTCCAACCCAAAGCATTCTATGGTTCTGTGATGCTATTATTCTTTTCAGGATGTACCTGTTACAGCGCTGCTGCTGAGTGACCTGTGAGAGAGGGAAAGATACACAAAATATGGAGCTGCAGATCTCACTCTCTTAGTTTTTTCTTCTCTCTCTCAGTATAGGCACTTTCATCTCAGGCCCTGCAGAGCAACTCAGGTGGAAATACTGTCGTGGAGATTAAGTAAACCTGTCTCTCAGGTTGCCCCCTTCCTTCCTGAATGACTCTCTTGCTTCTTTGAGAGGGTAGAACAGGACCTGTCTCAGTTTCCCAGCCTCATCTAGCAAGAAAAGTCCAACCATTACTTTCATGCTGAACACAAGTCAACCTGTGTCTCATCTTTAAATACATCTTACATATTTAGTACAAATTATAATTTTATTTTGGTTTTTTGTTGTTTCTTTATAGGTGACTGTCAAAAGCTCAAGATCAGTGATGATAACACCAGCCTGTTCTTGCCCACAGTCCTCCACAGTGATGCCTCTTATGGTCTCCCCACACCACATGGCCTACACTCAGGGCCGCCATGCACCTCATCCTTCCACCCTGGCTGCCTTGTCATGTTCCCATCCACACAACTTGTCTTGTATTACATTGCTTACATGCAGTCTTCCCTAACCATCTGCATGCTGAAACACTCATCCAGACTCTTGACATCCCATAACAGCCAGCACCCTTTCTTCCATCCTCAACAGGGGACCTTTGAATACAGCTTTCACTGGGTCATCCTCCTTGTGCTTGGCTTTTTGGCTACCTCTCATTTGCCTTGACTTCCCATGCCTTTAGCACTCTTCAGTTCTTCCTGCGCTGCCCTTTTCCAAATAACTTTGGAGGCATGGAGGTCTGTGCCAGCCTTCCCTTCAAAGTTCTTCAAACATTATTGCGTTATACCTGTATGACCATTCTTGCCAGGGAGGAGCCTGCTGTGGACATCCACAATATTCTGTTGTCATCCCTTTTCACATCCCCTCTAAGTTCCTGTTGTGTGTGTCTACAAACAAGTAAAATAAATATCTGCAAATGTAGACACTCTTGTGGCTTAATCACGATGACTAACATTGCCTCATGGCTTCTTTATGCTCCTCTATCCACATCCATCTGCTGTTGCTTTACTTACCAATTGGTGACTGTGATTCAGGGCATTTCCTCTACCTTTCTCCGCCCTGCCTGCATAGGGGCCTCAGGTGATGACTGTTGCTCAAAGGGCTATGACAGCTTCCAAAATCACCCAAAATGTCCAGAGATAGGGCAACTCATGTCTTGCTGGTACAAGGAAGCTTCCCCTTATGAATGTTAAGGACCATCCCATCTGTGTGAGTTGTGAAATAAAGCAATGACACCATGCTTTTGTTATAACGCTGTTGTATTTGACTGCTGAGGTGAAAGTGGAGTTAGATTATAACCAGGTTGCAAAACTCCTGCCTTGCTCCTTCTCGGGTGCTGTTGCTGGTCTGTGACACACTTGCAAAAATTCCATTTTTTCCATATTTCTGTCAGAGTGCTTTAGGTATTTTTTCTCATTGTTCTTTGTCTCAGGAGTATGGTGAGACCAAATCTGGTCTGTCTTGGCTTTGTCAAGACCTCTGAGATGAGGTCTGTCTCTGCATCTATGCGGCCCAGTACAAGTGCAAGTGAACATCCTGGCAGCTCTTCCTCTTCTGGCAGGGGTGCTTGCTAGAAAATTCATGAAATGCTGCAATGTGCACTACTTTGCCTTGGTTTCCACCCCAGTAGGAAAAAGAGTGGTGCAGCAGCTAGTTGATTATCCTAAAGCAAGCCAGGAGGAAAGCTGACGTTAGAGTGCAGGGGTCAGGCTGACCTCTTCCCTGCTGCCAGGACTGGCTGCTGCCCTGTCAATCGTCCCTTCTGTCATGGGGGCTGGCGCTGAAGGACAGGCAGCAGATGATGTTCCTTCCTCAGCTTCGGCTGCCCGTTGCAGTGTTAGCTCCACCTTGAAACTCATGTCTGCAGGGGAATTAAAATGATACTTGAAAAGCAGAGCAAATGGCTCTTCTTGAAAAGCAGCTGGCGACCTCCAACCAGCAGAAGCCAAAAGCCTTTCTAGGGCAAGTCGTAGTTCCCCTTCTCCCCTGGGAAAGAAGGCTCTGTTACAGCTTATCTGTCAAGAGAGGGCAGCAAGGAAATCTGGCATATGTTTTACCAAAGCAACATTTCAGATTTTTGGTTTGCAGCCCTGCTCTAAATCACATTTCCATGTGGGTGGGATCATCTGGATGGCTCTAGCGCTGCAGACAAAAACCTGTCCTTGCTGGCTGGCCAGGGTGATTTGGCGAATAGCAAGTCAAAGGCAGCATCCCTTGGGTGTTTGTGAAGTGGCCACGGCTGGCTCCTGCCTCAGGGGAACTCATGACCTCAGTTCTCCCCTGCTCTGTCCCTTGAGCTGTATTTCCATTGGGGTAAAATGGGAGTAAGATAATATCCCTAGGATTTGGTAACCATCTGTATCAGGGCTAGCTTTAGTCACAGCAGTTGCTTTCAAGAAGCAAATTGCTGAGGACAGAAAATCAGCCTGGCAATAAGCGTCCTGCAGACCTGTTGTCTCTTCTCACAGGTTCACCCTGTGCCTGCCTTTTCTCCAGCAATGCAGCAACTGCCAGGGCAGGACACAGAGCATGGCAAGGGCAACAGCAGAAGGCTGTCTGGGCTCCCTTCTCCCCATGGCTAGGGCCTCTATGAAGAAGTAACAGGGTGCAGGGGGGGCTGACAGCAAACAAGCTTTCAGACATGGGAAGTTATTTTTTCCTGTTTCTTGAGCAGCAAATATCATGTGACCCATGTGGCAGAGAAGCTCTACTCAAAAAGCAAGCAAATGGCATTGGGAAGTGAAGAACTGGCACAAAATTGTGCTGGGTGTTGAGGTTTTATGCGCACGCAGCTGGCAGGCTCAGCCAAGAGGGCTGAGGAAGCCCCCTTGAGCAGGATGGCCCCTTCACCTCCACCAGGCATGATGCCTCTGGAGGTGCAAGACATTTTCAAGTGGGCAGGATGGAAGGCAGTGAACTAAGGTCACCCCTGCTCCATACTGAAATCAGTGGCTTTGTCCCCAACAGTTGCTTGTTTGCACAGAATTTAAGGGGTTGATTGTAAAGAGGAGGGAAGAGGGGTATCCCTGTTTCTCTGGAGAGGGTTTTTGACTCCATTTTGTTCCGGGGGTGTAGGTTTGCTTTTACATCTGCCATCCTGACTGCTCTAGTGTTGTAAGGGTGACTTGGACAAGTAGGGGTGCTTGGGCCAGCTGCTACCTATAGCTCACCACAAGGAGATGGGGCAGCATTTGCTCTGCCAGTGCAGTAATTTAAAATACCTGGCTGCAGCACTAATGCACAAAACCTGTTGTCTCCCTTGGGAGACTCTGGGAGATGAAAAGCCAGTGGTGATAAGTCATTTGCAGTATAGCAGAGAAGCCATTCATTGCTCGCGTTGCAGGTAGGTATCTGGCTGCCTGTGCTGTGTGCTTTCAGTTTGGGTTGGAAGTAAGATAACAAAGCCTCCTGTGTTTGGGAATGGTGACTCCACAGAGGTGTGCTCCTTGAGAGGGAGATGAAATGCTGAGGGAGAAAGCAAACAAGCTGGTGGAGGGGATGAACACAGGAGCAAGTGTTGTAATTTAACATTCAGGATCCTCGGCAGAAGGTGAGACTCCTGGGTTTTCATTCCTGATGTCATGAATATTTTAGGATTTATATAATGATTCTTAAATGTGAAAAACAAAACAACCCTGAGAGTCAGGGAATGGTGTCCTGAACTTCTCCCTTCTAGATGAGTCCCATATCATTTGGTTATTACATAAAGTTGGCCAATGCCCACAGCAAAAGGAAAGCAGAATTGCTGTTATCTTCCAATAGCAGCTGCTATCTTCCTGTCAGGCCAATATTGAGAGGTATATGAATTGACTTCAATCACAGAAATGAAGGTGTGGACTCTGAAACCTAATGATTACATATTTCTCCCAGAGTAACAATCAAAGTGCTAACTGGATGAAATAAAAGTTTTATGATAAATGACAGAAGCTGAGTCTGCTGCTTTTTTTTTTTTTTTTTTTTTTCTTCCCCTGTACAGCTGCCCAGGACTGTTTAGAAAGAATTCAGACACACCCAAAGACTCTCACATTGTTAGATTGGGCCATGAAATAAATTTTCTTTCCTCAAAATGATTCTGAGGATAAATGTGAAGTGCATCCAGGAGCTGAAAGTCTTGTGGGATGGGAGGCTAAAAGTATAGTGGGCAAAGGTGATCTTTAAATTTTTTTTTTTAATTATTTCTTGCTGCTGAAACACTGATATTTGTGGGTTTTTTTTGTTTTTTTTGTTTATTTTATTTTTTCTGGTTTCAACTGAAGAAAGTTGATAGTGGAAATGTCTATTTGCCCCATTTTTCTATGTCACTTTTCTTCCTAGGAGGTAAAAAAACTAAGATAACTGCTGCTCTGCCGGTAATCATGAGGTTTTGAGTCAACCTTTTACTCACTTTCCTTATTCTGGCACATGCTCAATCCATGAGGAGGTCTGAATTAAGCAGCAAAACATCACAAAACTGGGACTTGAGCTTGATTTTGGTAGGTAGGATTAGACAGCAGAAAAACAATACATTAATTCCTGCATGTACTTCAGGCAGAACCTACTACTGAAGCTTGGAAGGTCCCAGCAGCAGCTGCAGGTCTGTCTGGTCACAGAGCAGAACCTACAGCAGCTTGGCCAAGGAGCACCTGGGGCCTTGCTTCTGTCATCCATGCTTAATGAGCCCATTCCTCTTGGCACCAAAGGGCTCTCTGTCCCCTTAATTTGTGAATGCCCATGTCAGGACCAAGACATTTTACCACCGCAGTATAGAAGAATAGTCTTATGGACTGTTTTCTGCCTGCCCCTAGCAGGCAGAATGATGGAACAGCTGAACTCCACTTAACAGAGCATTTGAGAATTCAATCAGGTACAAATGAAGCTTTACATTATTCTAACTCTTTGCTCTCACAAATCCTGAAGTACCCACCAAGTTGCACTGCTTTTTGGACAGGACATGCAGGAGGACTTTTGCAGCTCTCTTGCAGGGATTTGAAGCCAGTTCTGACCCTCAGACCAGCCCTGCAGCACCTCTCCCATGCACTGGCTTTGCCCAGTCCAGGAGCCTGTCAGCAACCAACAGGGGTGTCCGAGAAGGTGGGAGCACTGCAGGTATCAAGTCGGGTATCCACCTCACCTCTGGCCACCTTCATCTTCAGGAAACTCTTTTCACTCAGCACATACTCCAGATCTTGAGGCTGCTGCATGTTTCTCAGTGAGATGTTTCCCCAGTGTCATTCCCCAAGTGGGTAGTGTAATGTTTTTCCTTGTAGATAGATCATAATCTCAGGTGGGGTGCAACTTCAGAGATGGGAATATTTATGAAAAAAAATTGGCATACTCTTCTGTCAAGCAACAGTTAAAAGAAAATCTGCAAAGGGATTAGCTGCCATACACTCTGGGGCTTGCTGACAGATGTCCTGAAAATCTGGAAATGTGTCGATCTATCTTTACACAGGGGTTCTTTTTGTTCTCCCTTCTTCTCCTTTCCTCATCCCTCTGCCCAGAGCACACAAATAGGAATTCTTTCACAGGGCTGCCTGGAAACTGCCTTGATGCCATCCACAGACCAGCACACTGGTCCTGGGGTGCAACCTAGGCTGAGCTACACCCACAGCCTCAGTCTAGTTACAGATGTCAGCTTCCCTGCAATGGCAGCACCACTGCTTTTGTGCCAGGGCAGTTAGGATTTTTCTCTCTGTTCCAACTTCAACCTCTCAGCTCATTTTAAAGGCGCTTAAATGTTGGCCATTAAATATAAATACCTTCTTTTTCCTCTGGGTGAAACTGATGTTCAAAACTTCACAGTGTAAATAAGGTCTGGAGAAAATGTTTTAGGCAATATTTCAGTCAAGCTAAATGGCTCTGGCCATTCCACCCTTCTTTAGCCTGGAGCTATAGGTACGTGTCCTCTCCCTTTCATAATGTGGCAGAGGAGCTTTGTACTGATTGTGACCTTCCTCCAAGTATATCTTCAGGCTTGGAGTAGCCAGAAGGCCCTGAGTTCTGTGGATTGTGTTCCGTGATCTCAGGCAAATCACATAGGGCTACTTTTTTTTTTTTTTTTTTTTTTAAAGTGCTTTCTGTTTCTGGATGGTTTGATTCTGATTGCTCAATTTGAAATGCTCAGGTGGCCTCTGAGAGGAGGGGGATGCAGGTGCTCACTCCTCCTTCTCTGAGTGATACAGCCTTTTAAACTGTTACCCAGCTCTGGCTGGAGTCACTGCCCTCAGGGAGGGAGTCACTCCTGCAACTGCAATTAAATTTCCCCATCCTCTTTTTCTCTATATCTCTTTTTCTCCCATAGAGGAAGGAAATCACTCCACCTGACTTGCAGAGGAGTCCGGAGTCTGGATTTGCTTGATTGAGCCCTGACCCCTTTTTGCTCTATATTCTGTTACCATTAGACATGCAGGTTATCACCTGCTCCAAAATCTAAAGTTTTCAAATTTGCAGGCACCCACTGTTTGTGCTTCTCCTGCTAGAAAAGTCAAGGCTGGTGGGAAGTGCCTCTGACTTGGTATGAGCATGGAGCAGCTCAGCAAACAGCAGCATGCAGGATTGTTCCCCCTTTGCCCCAGGAGTGAGATCCTGCTGTCTGGCCTCTACCCCTGCCTGCAGAGGCAAGCAGTAGGGAAGCAAGCCCCAGCAGACTGCTGGCAGTGACCAAGCAACAAGAAAGACGGTGGTTTGGGTTGTGACCTAATGTGTGATCATCAGCATTGCTTGAGTCACACCCTTCTGCCTCCAGCTATTACAATGATCCTGCTGCCAAAGAACAACCACATGGCCCAACCAAAATGATCTGGCTTCTGCTGAGGACAAAGCTCCTGAATGACTCAGTTGTGCTGGGAGTACAAGGCAGCCCAGATCTGTCTTCCTGGAGAGCTGCTTCACGGTAACCATGTGCTTTAAATGGTTTTCTCTTTGAGGTGACTGTGGCATTTGTTCCCATTTAGGCACATGAATAAACCACATGGATGGACAGACGGCCATAGGGAGTCAGGGCCCCACTGCAGGAGCCAGAGCCAAGCCTGAGGGCTGGCTGCCTCCCTACACTTGAGAAAGCCACCCTGACCCAGCCTCAGTTTCCTCACTTATGCAGGAGTGAGGCCAGTGTTTTCCTCAAAAGACTAGAGAGTGTTTGTGAAGTCCTCTGAAGAAGGGCGCTCTTGTGAATGCCAAGCTATTTTTATTATTGGGGTCAGGGAGGAGAACACGCGCAAAGGTGATGAAGCTTTTGAAACACAGGTTCCCATTAATAGTCTTTAGCACACACAGTTCTTATTATAATCTAATTTGACTGGAATTGGATTAATCTTATAATGCTATAATGTCATTTCCATGGTCTTTTTATATTTTTATTGTTACTATGCATTAATGCAACTGCTCCGAGAAGAGGATGTGAATGTTTAGTGAACCTCTGGTAACATTTTTGCAGGGTATTTTCATGCTCCTGTTAGGCTTGTACACCATAAAGTCACATAGTGCCTGGAAATAGCAAGAATGCACCCAAATTCCTCTTGAATTACCTTGTGACAGCCTCCACCGGTGAAAACAATATATTCAGAGCCAAGAAACCAGGGGGTTGCTCCTTGCTTGTCCCTTACCTGTGTCAGGACCTCACCTGAGTTATGTCAGTGTTCTCCTCCATGTTTCTTAATGTGGAGGTTGAAATAATTTGTCCATGCAGGAATGTAGCAGGTCCTTGGTCTATACCCCTTGCCATCTAAAAAAGCTTTCTTGTATCACCAAGCTTTAATGCTTCCCTTCAGTTGAGTTTATCGTGAAAAAAATGCTCTTCCTGCCTATGCACTGTATTTCTTAATTTGCCTTTTTGGTTTTCTTTTGCTATTATTTCTTTCTCTAGTTACACATTTTTTTTTAAGCATTAGAGTAAATGATCTTTATCCTGCATCCATTTAAAGATGCTGGAACTTTCCTTCAAAGTAAACCCACAGTGTTTGCTCTAAATACTCATGGGCTTGTCCGGGAGTACTTACAGGAGACTGCATGTGGAAAATATTGAGTGAGCTGAGCAATATTACACTGGATGATGTTTCAGCTCTCAAATAATCTAAGAGAACATGCAAATAGACTAGTATTTTCTATCAACTCTTATCATCACCTCTGTTCCTTTTCCAAGTCTCACTTGAAGGCAGTCTTGATGTAATTAAAGCTTAAGGGCCAAAGCCTCAGTTTCATTTTTAGTGCAAATACAACATTAACCCTTTCTCTCCCACATCTCTGGTTCTGTTCTCTGGTTCCTCTGTTCAGAGAGCATGACAAAGCTGCAAATTAAACCTCCCACTCTGAAAATGGCAGTTTAACATTATTAGCCTGCAGAAACAGAATTTGCTGGGTCACGAGGAGCTGGCTACCAAGGCATCTGCCACAACAGCCATGTTGGGAAGCAAGTCCATATGGCAATGCAGACAGTTTCTGACTTCTGCTGGGTACAGCTTCTAAGGACTTGGCATCTTTTATTAGACAGTTTGAGATTGTGCTCATTTCTGCCTTTCTGTGGCACAGAACAGTTGGGTTCCTGCATTTGCATCACCAAGACTTCATTGGGTACTCCATCTGTAGGCAGGTGGCTCTCCTGCAAAGGGTCCTTGCAGGATCAGAGCACTAGGAGGGTACCTCATTCTACAATTGCTGTCACTCCTGGCCTCTTCTCTTATTTTTGTGAGCAAACAAGCAACTGAGGGTTTTGTTTGTGAGGACATTGGAACATCTGCACCCTTGAGAACAGCTTTCTCATTTATCTTTTATTTACAAACAACATGAAACCCAGTCCCTAATGTTGCCATATTTATGCATTTCAGTGTTTCCTGGACGTACTTTTGATACATTTCTGCAGTTGTCACATTGTAGTGTTGATTGCTTGGGCAGCCTCCCAAGTGCAGCAGTGCTTGCAGATGAGGAGGGCTCACATCTGGCAACCTGGTATTAATACCAGCCCTGGATTCGGGTCTGGCAGCAGAACATCGCAGCGGGACCGAAACTTCGAATCGCCCGCCTGTTATTTTTTAGTTTGCACGGGAACAAAAGGGAGCATTGATGCCATTTCTCAAGAAGCCGAGTTTCCGAGGAGCGCCTAAGGACTTTTTCCCTTTAAAACAAAGGAACACGGTTTATCCCTGCGTTCTTTTACCACTCCGGCTTCACCCCAGCCTCGCAGCCCCACGCCACAGCCTCTGCGGTACTCTCCCCGACTCCCGTTCCAGTAACGCCCACAAGTCGCGGGCATCCCGGCCCCTGCCCAGCTCCGCAGCCACGCTGCGCGCCCTGCCCGCCGGCTGGGGTCTGCCCGCTTCCCTGGCCCGCCGCCGGGGGGAGCTGGCGGTGTCGGGGCGGACCGGTGCTGGCCGGGGTAGGGGGTTGGCGGCGCTGCTGGATCGCCGGGTACACCGCGTCGTCATCGGCGACG
>JANHGN010003887.1:0-43200 GCA_024605025.1 Megaceryle maxima | reverse complement strand
CGCGGCCCCCGCGGCGGGTGGCGGCGGCACATGGCGCGGCCCCCGGCGGTGCGGAGCCGGGCGGGACGGGGCGGGACCAGCCCGGCTCCCGCTGGAGGGGCGGGGCAGCCCCAAGCCGCCCCGCCGTTCGCGCGGTGGCACCTGCCCTGGGACCCCGTGGTCGGTGGAGGCAGGTCCGGGGTCCCGAGGAGGAGGAGGGAAAACCCAGTAGAAAAGAGCCTGAGGAGACCCTGCTTCGGGGCTGCTCCACGGCTCCCCTCTTCCCCCTCCTCAGCCTGGGGCGACGCGGGGATGCCCGGCTCTTCCCAGCCGCTGTCACCTGGCCATGGAACCGGGCGGGGTGGCGGTGAGGGTGAGCCTCCCCCCGTGAACCTCCCCGGGTGAGCAGCCACCTTCCCGGTGAGCAGCTGGCTCGCTCCACGGCAAAGAGCAGGAAAAGGGAGTTTTTTTCCAGGTTGGCTCACAAATCAATAGGATAACAAAAAAGCCTAGGCAGGGTTTATTAGCAGTGTACCTGCCTGGCAGCCCCGGATTATGCTTCAACGCAGTCTGGGAAGGAAGGAGTCAATCCAGAAATGAACACTTATAACACAACATTGAAACGCTGTCACTCCTCCCCACAGCGCTGCGGGGTGAGAGACCAGGGTGGGCAGCAGTGAAATGCGCCGTGCTCCTGCCATGAACTGCAGTGCCCACGAGGCACAGGAATCAGGATTTCTCAGACCTTCTGCACCCATTCCTTAATGCTTGTGTGTTTCAATACATAGTCTCAGGGGGAACTAATAAAGGATTTCGAGTTATGCTCGTTACCTTAAGGTGGAGCCCTGTGCTTTGTGCTCCTCATAAGTGGGCTGGATGGATGACAGCACATTTATATGTTCAGGAGGTCACAGTTTAGTGATAAAGATGTCGGATTACAGTGCACTTATACTGAAGAGAAAGCAAGACCTTTTTTTTTTCACTTGAAGTGCGTAGGGTTGAGCCCCACAGCCAAGCACTGTGTGTGGGAATAATCTCTCAGATTTCTGTGACTGCCAGAGCAGACCAAGGGGGGTGTATGTGAGGTTGGTTGATGAGGCATGTCTGCTGGGATACCACAAGATATAGTGAGGGAGTTACAAAAGTAACCAAATATGTCATCCTTGCTTTCTGAAAATACCCAACTATTTAGCATGGATAACAATATAGCATAAAAAGTATGTTACCAGTGTGAAGGCACCATCAGGTCACTAAGCAAGAGCATGTATATCTTTGGGTTTCCGTTGTCTTGTTTAAAAAGTAGTTTAGCTTCTGTTTGAAAACACAGCAAGGAGCAATCAAGGCTCTGGTATTGCAAGGACTTGGGTAGGTTACTTTGCTGGGAGGCTCAATGAGAGTATTCACATGCATAAATGTTTACCAGAAGAGGTCTTTCTGAACTGTACTGAAACTGCTGTCAGGCTTCCCAGGTTAAACATGCTGGAAAAAACACACATTTTTTCCTTTGCTTTTTCAGTTGATGCCTTTGTGACTGTAGTTTAAAGATGGCTAGAGCCTGCTAGTATAGCCTTTAAGTGCATTTGTTCCTTTTAAAAAGAAATCTTTTGAAATTGTTCATTCAAATAACCAACAGAATTGTACAAAACAGTAGAGTGTGTGATTATATAGCAAAAAGCCCTGTGAGTTCAACTCTGCCTTTTTTTTTTCCCTAGATACTTAACGTACAGGGTTATTTAAAAAGTGTAATTTCTTCTCATGTTCCTGCAACAGACCTGATGAGAAAAGAGATCTTTATTGCCTTCCAAAAGATAAGTAATGATTCCTGGAACCTTTTCTTAGGTGGAGTAAGTGCATCAGCAGTGCTGAAAGCATGGCTCACTGTTTCAAAGCTAGGTGAAGTTTTTCAGCAAAGCAACACAAAAAAAGGAGGAGATGGTGGAGGACAGTAGCTTTTCAAGTGATGGTTAAAAAGACTCACAAGCAGTTTGCAGCACCATGGGTCTCTCAACTTTGCAGTTAACAACAGGGAAATCCTGCAGAAGCTGGAGGCTAAGAAAGCACCTCTGCCATCCATTTTCTCTTGTGCTGCTGCCATTGTTCTGTCTGGCCTAGTTTTAAACATCCTGAGCAATAGGACTTCCCTGGGGAGGTTTCTATAATAGTAGCATTCATTTCCTTGGCGTTAGAGTTGTCTCCAGGGTGCAGTTCAGGTAGCTGTTCATGTGCTGAGAAGAGCTTTTGGTCATAAGAGAATCTTTTCCCATCTTTCCACCTGGGACTCTTTGCTAGAGCCTCAGAGCTGCAAAGGGCTCTGCTGTATCCGATGTGTTCCTGATGTATTGAGCTAAAACTGGAAAATTTGGTTGTGTTCACTAATACTTCCTCTAGCCTGCCTTGAACATGGGGAGGCCAGAGAAAATGAATCTGCTCCTGGTACTTCAGTTAGTTTAATTAATGCATGCTGAGGAACTTTTCTGCCTCACTGCTCCAAGAGCTTCTAATATGGGATGGACCAGGTTTCCAAGTCCAATTTGCTTTTGCTTCAGTGAAGTCAAATTAATTAAATACTTGGTAATATATTACAATTAAAGGCCAGAAGTAAATGTGAGGATTGCTCTTGTGTTCAGTGTGTAAAAGATGTTTTGGGGGGGTTTTATCCTTCAAACAACTTCAAATGAATTTTTGGCCAAAATGAATTTGGCCATTCTGCTGTCTAAATTGTGCAGTAGCAGAACCTTAGTCATGAAGAAATTTCAATAAAGCCAATTCAAAACCCACAACAATGCTTGCTTCTACTTAAAGACATTTATTTTTAAACTTCTTGCTGTTTTCTAGGCGCTTTCTAAAGGGATGACATTAATATGTAATATCAGGCCCACAGTGAGAAGAGCACTGGTCTGCTCCTGAATTAACAGGGAAGGCAGAATGCCTCTGGAGCTTTGAGGAGGATGGTTTCTGAATCTCATCTCATTAACAGCCACATGCTTAGACAATGAATGACATTTATTCTTCTCCAAAGAGCAGTTTATTCTTTGTGTGACATGCTACATAAAAGATGGATGTACTTTGCTTTTAAAATTCCGGAGCCACTTGAACCCAGTTAACTTTCTGTTTTTCAGAGGAACCAAGCCTTCCTATATGCTGCTAGGTAGTGACCCTGGGCACAGGAAGGTTGAGTGACATGTTAGTCACACACAGCCCCATACACTTGGGCCATGGAGCAAAGCACTGGTGACTTCAAGAGAAAAGAGTCATTGACTCAAGAAACCTGGAAGAATGAAACATGGTGTTGTTAAAATACACTGGCATGACTAAGAGACCTGGAAGATAGCTAAGATGAAACTGAGAGATCAATGCATGGAGTATGGATGAGGGATTGGGAGAGGCAGTGTGAAAGGAGGAGGAATTTCTTCTCTCAAAGAGCTGTCATTGGGCCAAAAACCGTGGAGTTAACTGTTGCAAGAGGCAAGGGATACTGGCAAAGCAACCAGTTGTGGCCCAATCAAGGCTGTCTTATCTCTGTAGCAGAGCTGAAGGTATTCATCTTGCAGCTGCTGCAGAGAAAATGATACCTGTAAGAATGACAAGTCTTAGATTATACTTTATTAGATGCTTGTATGTAATTTTGCTGCAATGAAACCCTTGTCTTCAAAGCAATATTTTTATCTTTCCTTACTGTTAGCCTGCAGAATAATTGAGTCAAATTCTACTCCTTCTGAGTTAAAGGACTGTCTTTGTCAATACCATGCTACAGGTCTCTCCAGCCTTGCAAGGGGAGGGAGACCTTTCTGCATTCTCATAAAAGCTATTAGAAAAAAAAATGTGATTATGAAAGTTCTTTACTGGAGCCTCCTCACTATCAGGCTCCAGTTTTACAAGAGAACAGCAAAGATTTGTTCATTTTTAAGGTGACACTTTTTTGGTCCTGGCAGTGATTGCTGGGGAAAGCTGCGGGGCCAGAATGCCAATGTGTCCTCCAGCTTGTGCTACAGATTCATAGCTTGCAACCTCAGGCTCCATACTCCTGTTGCAGACTTCATTTCTTCTTCCTTTGGACTCATATCTCCTTGGAGACCTTGTGAAGGTTACGACAGGTCTCAAACAATGGCTGTAATGGAGCTTTGCCTATTTGAACCATCTAAAAACTTATTTAAAGCTTTTAAACACCTATTTTTTTCCTCCTAAAATTAAATGTTTATTCCCTGAACTCCCTTTTAGGTTTCAACTGAAAAATCTCATTGTGATTCATTTGAGCATTATTCTGAGTATACTTTCCAAGGGAGCAGAAAATAGATGTGATAAATGCCTTAACATGAGATTTAACCTAGCATCTGTTGTTTTAAAGAAGCATTACAAAACAAAGTAGGGTAACCGTGTTTTGTTTGTATTTAATCAGGAGGTGATACACCTAATTTTCCATAGCACTCTTTTCAGGTTACATTGAAAACATGGCAGAAATGAGATAAACTCATTTGACGTGTCCAGTTTGCAGTGGTTATGACAAATTTGTACTATTTTCGCAGGTCAGCATACCAGAATTGTTTCAAATAACATCAATCCATCACTCACAATAGAAGGTAAAGTCTTTCTGCAAGATAAGGAAACGAAGAGTCTGTCAGAGCTTGTATGATGTACTTGTATGATGCTTAACTGTAGAGTTAATGGGCTAATTCACATGTTTA
The DNA here is from genome assembly GCA_024605025.1 of Megaceryle maxima. Lineage (NCBI taxonomy): Eukaryota > Metazoa > Chordata > Aves > Coraciiformes > Cerylidae > Megaceryle > Megaceryle maxima. The sequence goes on along the minus strand of JANHGN010003887.1, from coordinate 38,539 downwards.
GCATAAGCACATGCTTAAGTGCTTTGCTGGATTCAGGCATAAATAAATTAGGTTTAAAATGTAACTACTTGACAAATACTTCTAAAGATGGAGGCTAATTTATCCTATCCCCAAGGTGAAAAGAAGGCACACAAGATTCATGTCACAGAGATTCTCTGCATTTCCTCTCCTGGGATTTTTAAAAGTTGAATAATAAAGTACTTGAATATTTATCTTTTTGCTTGGGCTGGAAATTCCACATGGTTTAGCTGTAGAACAGGCAGGATGTGCACAGCCCTCGCAGTGGAATGCTGACAAATGAAGGTGAAACTTTCTTACTCCATTACTGAGCAGAAATCAAGCTTGTCCTGTGAATATCAAAGAGAAGAGTGAAAACAGATGAGATTATCCCTTATTTTTAAATTATCATACCAATTACTTGTACTAATTATTGCAAAAATTATTATTGTTATTATAACACAGCAAAAATTTGTAATTGTCATGCTAAACCTTATTAGACCATCTCAGGATCAAGTCATGAAGTTATGTACTTTGTTCTGTAGTTTAGAGTTCCCCACGGAAATGCCATGTTTAGCTGGTTTGGTTAAATCCTCCCTGCATATCTTAAGAAAAAGCTACGTGATTTTCATTTATATCTGGAGCTTTTCTTCGCTTTAAGAAAATACATAATTCTTCTCCACGTTTATTTGTTGATGCTTTTGCATTACTGGAACGTAATGAGCTCCAGCAAAATCAATGCGCCTCTTCATGAGAGCTGGGAATGGTTTCTGTATGGAGCAGTTTTCACTGGCTGGTAATGAGGTGCCTACAGAGAGCGTCTTGTCAGAAGCCGTGGCTCTGCCATTGGCGTGCTTGTCACGGGCATGCACAGCGGCAATCCCTGCAGCTGCGGGAGCCTGAACGCTGAAGGCAGCTTTCCCACCGACTTGTATGCGGCTTATTTCTGACAGCCTGGTAGAACTGAAGGAAGGTCTTGCACCTTCATCTTCCATGGGCAGGGACAGGAGGCATGAAAGAGTGCGGCTGCACGGACAAAAGGCTGAAGCAAACTCTTATCTTGCGGCCAATTAAACAGATTGCAAGGCCCCTTGTTAACTTCTGCCCGTCTCCCAAATGAGCAGTCAGCCTGCGCAGAATAAGATTACTTTCTCATTTTACATAAGGCTTTCACAGGCTATCCCCCCCCTATTAATTAACTAGATTAAAGGTTCTGGCTCCCTTGAACTCCTCTTTCCTTGTCTGATACACTTTGAATTAGATGTAGCCATTATAAAATCTATCAGAAGGAAAAGGCTAATTTTTTCTCACTTTCTAGGTATTGTGGGTATTTTTAGGTACCACACTTAGCACATGCAGCAAAAATACCTTCCTGTAGTTGGATCTTTCAAGTGACCATAAAAACCAGTGTTCATCTGGCTTTACTTCCTTGATTTAAAAAGTTATCTTTTGAACTTTCAACAAGAGTAATTTGTCCCTCAGTGGACATGTATTTTCCTGCTTTGAGCTTGTCTTTTTTTTGTTGTTGTTATTTTTCTAAACAAAGAGTTGATGCTTATTCAAGAAGTAGTGCCATTACAGATGTTAATGAGCTTTGTACCCAGTCTCACTCTCATGTAGTTCCATTGACTGTGCCACAATTTCTCTTGATTTACCTTTGCATAAGTGAGCATAAGCAGGATCTGGCTCAGGTTAGCCACAGCTTTACTGTAATCCATAAGGCCAATGAGAGTACAAAAAGAAGGAAGCTCTACATAATCAGAAATCAAATAATGCAGTCTCCCTACATCTCTGCTTAGTCGCTTGCTGGTGATATCAAACATATGTCCAAGCCTACACTAGAGGCACAACAAGCAGTTGCCTAGGGGAAGAGCAATAAGACCAGTCATGTGTCTGAGCCCTGAGACTAGAAATGGTTTTGATTAAATTCATGTCATTTTAAAGGCAGGTGCAGTGCTCTGATATCCTTATGTTTATTCCACAGCTCACCTAGTTCTGTCTATAGCAGGAGGAAAAGATGTTGGAACACATCACTTAAACAGGAAAAAAAAAACCATTAAAAAAAGACAAAACAAACAAACAAACAAAAACAACAAAAAACAACCCAAACCAAAAATTGAATGTGTCAGTATTAACAGGGAGAGGGATGTAACTGCAAACTAACTGATGTGGTTCAACTCTGCAGAGACAATCGAGCAATTCTCTGTGCAGTGGCAGAGCAGCAGTAAGTCTGAGTTCTAGGTGGGGACCAGTTTCATTAACTTCAGTAAGATTGCTTCACTGAGTAGGATGAGCAGGATTTGGCTTTTAGAAAACTACAGAGAATATTATTGCAGGGTTCTTAGATTTTTTTCCTTGTTTAAATTGGCTCAGCAGGCCTTGCAAAAATCCCTGTGGGTTTGAACAAAATATGATTTGCAGTTTCCTAGAGGCCAACAACTGTTTCTCCTCTAATCAGATATTGCCCCGAAGGGAGCTTTGGTCTCCCTGTGGATCAGACAGCGGTAATCTAAAGTTACTTACATGGGGCCAAATCCTGCTTACTGGCGTGTTTTAAAGGGGGTTAGTAGTTGATTTTATACCTAAGTCCACAAAGGCTCTGGATGATATACAGAATGTGGTTAAGATCACATGGCAAAAGTTTCTGTCCTTGATGATATTAGTGCTTGGGCACACTTTTGACAGAGACATACAGCTGTGATTTTCCTACCTTGAACTTGAAAGCGAAGTCGGGATTTAATTTTATGTCAGCACCCGGAGGCTCTTTATTTCTTGCCTTTACTCTTTATTGCTCCCACACTGCAAAAAAATACACAAAACTGAAGTCTCTAATAATACAGTCTATGGAAATCACAAATGCAAGGTCACTCAGTGCTTGCTATTGGCCCCTGAAGTCCAACTTGGGCACTGCTATAAAAGCAGAGACTCTTCTGCCATTGACTCTTCTCTTCCATTGCTGTTGGCCAGGGAACACTAGAGCACTTACTAGTCTACAGAGCTTTTCTTCCAGATACGTCATGACTAGAACAGTATTTTCCAAAGGGACCGCTGATCTTCACCTGGAGTCAGTGGACGCTGTCAGTGGGCAACATTTCCACTATGTGGCCTGAAGTTAATAGTCATCCACCCACTCCGGACAGTTGATATGCAAGGGCTTTGTTAGATCAATGGCAGAATTAAATTCCAGAGTCAGACTTGCCTTTCATTTTTTTCAGTAGATTTGGGTTTATGTGAGAGGAGAAAGGCAAGCCATCAGGAGGACTTCATCCCTTTCCTTTTCCTCTCTTTGTACTGGCCAGTGTTCCTGGGCTAGATGATGCAGGTGATTCCCCTGTAAATTTTGTTAAGTTCCTGTGGATATGTGCAAACATTGATGAAGTCCTGTGCTAGAAATGAGTAGCCTACAGCTGGTGGGTTGGACACGTTCTAGTCTTTGAATGAACCTGCATATTTCTGAACTTCAGTTCTCTTACACGATATTGGTGGTAGATCTTAAAATATGCCTCTGATCAGACAGCCAAGTGGTTCTTCATTTTCAGGGGTTTGTTCTGTTTTGTGATGGTTGTGCAATGACCAATGAAATAAGCATTTGTTTTCAAGTTTGAGGTAGCTAATGGATTTCAAAGCTATTTGCCATTGTAATTTTTTGCCTAATTGTTTTCTCTCTGTAACTGTATGCCTTCACTTCCAGGGCTTACTCTTACATTCCTGTGTAGTTAGATTGATGTAGATTCTGTGCACTTCCACAAAATGACACTCTGTTCAATAGCAATCAAGGATGCAGACAGAGGAGACAGAGCCTGCAAGATTATTTTCTTTTGCCACTTGAAATGCAATTTCTAACCTGCTTTTGGAAAAAATGACACCCCAATCTCAGAAAGTGGGTAACGTATCATTTTATGTGGCAGTCATTTAAAACTGCTGGGCAGTTGACTAATGAAAGAGACAAACAAGCTGTACATGAGTCAAATTTCTGACTCGGTTTTACAGAGGCGGTTTTTGCACAGGCACCAATTTATAGCCAATGTGCTTTCTGAAATCCTTGATTTGGTATGGCATGTGGGAAGGTTCTTGGAGGTTGGTACCATGTCTAGTATTAGGGTGGTATCTAGTTTCTGTAAATATTGATTTCCCTTTAAACAGGTTGACTTTAACTCATTTTTAATTAGTAATGGCAGATGTTCAGCTGGAAGAACATCTAGGGATCATTATTCTAATAATGTCCTATTAGCTTTTAAACCTTCCTCTTAATGTAAATCTGTAATTAGAGTGCTCTATCTATCTGCTGCATCCTACTACAAATTCTATCTGTAAGCCAATACACAGGGATGCCAAAAAGCTGCAGGGATTGTAAATCGTGTCTTATGACTCTGTTTTGGGTAATTGCACTCTGAGGACAGAGCAGAGTAATGCAGTAGAGCTGCAGCAGCAGCCCTCACCCTCTTCCAGTCCACAGAAAGTATATTCCCTTGGGTGAAGGATGCTTTGAACACAAGGGAGGACTGGAGAGGTGAAGCAGTGATTGCAGTCATTATGTCCCACGGGCACAAACAGAATCCAGATTTAGAACAGCGCTTGGGGTTGATAATGGTGTGTCCCAGAGCCCTTCCTGCTCCTCCCTTGCAAGGGCAAGCTTGGTGACAGTCTATCCCAGCAGGACAGAGCCAGCCCTCTGGCCCTGGCGGGGAGACCATTGTCCTCTGAGTTTGGCCAAGGACCTAAGAGACTTAGGACTGCTTCACTGTGATAATGTGTGATGGGTATCTGAGGTTTCCCTCTGCTGGAAGCTTTTGGCTTTGTGCATATTTACATGAAGGTTTCACCCCTAGGTCAATATTTCACTGCCTAACACGTGTTCAGTTCCCAGCACAATGGCACAGACTAGGCTCTTTCTTAAAGTGATTTTACATCAGTGCAGCTCTGCTGACTCTCACCAAGCCATTCCAGCACCAAACTGATAAAATCATCAGTGAATCAGGCCAATGAGATATGTCTGTAAGCACAAGTGTGTAGAATTTGGATGTTTTGGTTGTTTTATCCTTGGAACTGGTCTCTTACAAAAGCCAACCCATTTCATTCACTGCCCTCTGGTGGCATGTTCACTTTTCCTCATATTAATCCTTCTCATGTACAGATATATCACCTATTTTGTATGTAGATCCCAAAGGAGAAGTTAACATCATTATTCGCACATGGTGCAAGCCTAATGTGTGGAGAACTTGCTAGTTGCCTACGTTAATGTTGGCAATGTCCAAACCTTTCATGGCCTCCAGGGGTTCAGGAGTAGATCCACAGTCCCCTGTCTTCCACCCCACCTGCCATGAGTGTGATCTTAGTGTGAACACTAATCCCATTCACATTTTTTATTGCTATAGAAAATGCTAGTTCTTGCCATCAGATAGGAGGGCATATGTGACTGTGTCTGCATATTTAATGTTTCCCTTGGGAATGTAGTGTCATTAAACTCTTTCAGCGTTGAGTCTTAGCCATGTACCCACATTGAAATAAAATTACATTCTAAAAAGCTCACTCCAGCTTTCCAGCCTCCTGGAGTTAAGCCTAGAGTGGCATAAATCTTCTGTGCTGTCTGTGAGAGACTTATTGCTAGTCCTGCAGTGACAGAATCTTTTTGACTTATCTACAAAGATTTCTTTACTTGCTCTGTCCCCATCCTGCTCACCATATCTTTCTTTAGTCTTCCTGTGGCACAGTGTTTAGCTACTGGTTTAATTTAATATAAGTAAAAAATGCTCTAAGGTATCCCTGAGACTCTCTTCTGGATCATGCTTGAGAGGTCACTCCATACTCACGTGGCATGTTGAAGTGTCCAGAGCCTGCTGACTGGTTTCTCTTATTTATCCTACAGTCTTCACACTGGCAATGTCTGCCTTGAGTAAGTAAATAATCTGCACAAATGGAGTCAACAGGCAGCGCACTTTATGCTGATGTAGGACAGGAACCAGATTACGTATCTTTCTTTGTATTTATTTTACAAGACAGGATACCTGATACTCTTGAAAGCCAGAAGGCCTGTTGGTAATGATAGCTTACAGACTGCCATCTTGATATGCATGCTGATATGTCCAATGGTTTTCCTTTCAATCCATACCTTGCTCCCTCCCAGTATGCCATGCAGTCTTACGCAATGACTATCCTGTATGTTACTTCTCGCTGTTTTGGGGAAGAAACTATTAGGTTTGGTTTTTGTTTTTTTTTTTTTTAATTACCTTGTATTTCTCAATGTTTAACTTCATTCATTCAGGCTGTGCTTGAAGCATATATTGCCTGATGTGACTAAGCTGTTGACTCACTTCTTTTATAGCTGTAATAAAACTAGATCTGATGACCAATGTCTGGATGTCAACCACCAACAGCATTTGCAAAAAAATCTAGATTGTTCCTTCTCAAAGTTGTGTGTCCTGGTATAACATTCACTTAGTTTAAAAAAACAAGTGAGCATATCCCAGTTGGAATCACAATTTTGTTTTCTTCTTTTCTAGAGATAATCTGCTTGGCTTCAGTATTATCCCAAACCCTCCAGTTCTGAAAGTTTTAAATAGTGTTCTTTTGGAATCTGTCCCTGCAACCATTAGCGTTGGTAATTGCACTCAAAGACTTAATGCAGACAATTAGCCTTGCACTGGGCCCTAGGGAGTTCATAATTCTATGAATTTGCAGTTTGCCTCAATTTTGCCAACTGCCTGGTGTAATCTGGGGGCCTCTCAGCCCCTGCTGTCATCTCAGGTGGGCTGTTACCTATGATTCTGTGTCTGTGCCGCACAGGGATGGGGAAGGGCAATTGTCTAATTTTTGTTTGCAGGTTGACCTCAGCAAGTTTCTACAATGTAAGGAAGGCTGTGGTAAGCATCTGCATGAGTATGTGACCCTTGCACTCCTGTTCATGACTTTGCTGAATATAAGGTGAACTTCACGCACAAGAATGTGGCACAAGAGAATCCGTTTCCTCTCTCTATATCTTTGCTAGTCTCCTTGCCAGTGGCAAAATAGTGGGGGGCATGGGCAGGAAGGAGAATCAGGGACCTGGAATTGATTCTCTAGAGCCTCTACCATCTGCTGTATTGAGGAAAGCCCACAGTAATTCTACACATTTGGTCCAGACTCAGGGAGATGATGGGTTTTAGCCCTAAGACATTTTCATTTACAAGTCTTCCAAATTGAGATTGTATCACAGCATTTGATGCAGGAGTCATTCAATTACATAAGATTCTCAGTTTCATTTAAAAGAAAAAATAAGTTTCTGTACTGCAGAGCACCGATGAGCTGAGGGACTAGGAAAGGCTCGCAGTCCAACAGACTAAAGAGTCTGATGTTTGTTGTTCAACATCTCACGATTTTAGAATCTGTCTCACAATAAAGCCAATCTCATAATGGGAAGCTGCTTTCAGTGAATGCTAAGTTTTATTATTAAAAAAAATAGCAAACCCAACAACAGCAGTTTCATCAGATCTTAAGCTTTCTGTGAATTCAAATCATATTTAGCAAATACTTTGAGAGGGAAATGGGAGATACTTGCTTTGGAGAAGCTAAATGGTTTTTCTCAAGCATTCTACCTTTTGCTTTGACATGATCTTTACACACTGTACAAAACTGAGCTGTTATTTACAAAGTAAATTAAAGAAGTTAAAAAAATAAAACAATAGGGAAAGATTTAAAAAAAAATTGGAAGGTGCAGACATTTTGATGTGACAAATTATACACCCTTATATGCACAACTCCTAATTTGGAGATCTGGCTGACAAGCTTTTTGTCTGTTGGAGATGAATGCTGCAAGGAAATACGCCCTGAAAAAATAAATTCAGGCTGGACTTTAAACATGCTACTTTGGTTTGTGCCCTTGGTACCAACTGAGAAAAATCCAGTGCTCCTCAGAATCTGATTTCCTCTTTCCTAAAGAGAGCAGAAGCTTTTTTTGGCATGTGTTCAAATATTATGGACTTCTCCATTCCTTTGGCTTTCTCATCTTGACAGAGTTCACATGAACAACTCACCTTCCCAGGTGTGATCAGCAGGACATTAAAATACATTTAAGCCTTGATTCAGAAGAAGTTTTGAGGTTATATTGAATCACTTTGTCCAGCCCAGTGATGCTGACTTGGAATGCAGCTCTTCTTCTGAGTGCTGCTTCTTGCTTCTTTTCATGTGCCTTCCCATAAGGTGTTGGCCCCTGCAGGTTTTGGCCAGAGATATATCTGGAGTGGGGGGACGGGAGTGGAGAGCAGGACTGTGCCGCCTTTTCTACAGCACAGCCGGTGCTCCTCAGTGTGCGGCACTGTGTGGCTCTGCTGGCACCACTGTGATGGCATCCACCTTGCCTAAGCTGGCCACCTAGTAGAAGAGGGGACATCTCTGGTATTAGTTGAAAAGCTTTTTTTCTCTTTTTGCCACAGTTTTATAGAGCGGAAGGTCTTCAGGGAAGGGATGGTTGGTTTTTGTTTTGTACAGTGCCCGATATGAGCTGAGGACTTCAGACTTCACAGGTGTCAACTGGTGACATCATTTGTAATAATGAGATAACTGGTATGTTTCCAGTGTCAATACTGGTACGTGTTGCTTTAACTGTTATCCCAGGCTTTCCAGAAACATCTGACCCTAGAGAAAATGTCGCATATACTAAACCTGTTTGGAGAAGGACACCTATCCTTTATCTGCATTATTTCATGTAAAGTTCAGCCTCTGAGATTCCTTAAAGGATCAAAATGCAAGAGAGGAAAACAGCCTCTTGAAAGTTTGGGGGAGGAAATAGCACCCTCTTTTTCTCTGGTAAAAGCAAGCTACAGTCCCAAAGAGACGTCTCAGGATCTGATCCCACTTAGAGAATTCTGCCTGGGAAACCTGAGAGTCTGGGCTGACTGTTGTGTTTCTGCAGCTCTCACAGGGTCCAGGATTCCTAAAACAATATGGACATATCAGTGGAGCTGAGTGAGAAGTTTTTATGCTCAGCCCTGAGAGCAGCACTGGCTTTTGATAAGTGGTTGAGCAGTTTTAAACAATGAAAAATTAAAACAATCCTTCAATTAAATGTGAGCAGATGCCCTAAAGTGAACTGGTGTGGCTAACTTTACAGTTTTATTGATGATAAGGCTTAGAAGTATTTGATCATTTGTATTTCTTGACTCTCTCTTGCTTAATATTATCCTTTTTTAATAGCTGAGGTGGTTTCAAAATCTGAGATAAATTTTTGCAGCAGCAATACATTTTCTTAAAAAAAAAATACGGAACTCCAGGAACAACTTATTTAGAGTATACTGAGCTGGAGGGGGTCTTACTCAATTTTTATTTAGAGCAAAATTTCAAAAGATATCTAGGTGTCTATAGAGGAGACTAACAACTGGAATTTTTAGAATCACTTAGGCAACAGCCCCCTGTGAATACTTTTTGAAAACTGGCCCTTATTTCATATGGAGACAAAAATCTCTATTAGCAAAGCAGCCACGGTCTCTTTGCTCCCCTGAGGGCAGGAGCTGCTCCATCTTAGCACCTGCAGAGACTAGCATTGCATGAAAGTAGGAGCTAAACCACTTTAAAAGAAAAATGCCCCCTTTTTACAAAAAATATATATTATTTGGCTATTATTTGGAAAACTTCCCATTTAGTAGACTTCATTCCTACTTCTCTTGAATGTCTTATATTAATAGATATGCAAATAGTTTTTGAAGGCCTGGGTTTCTTATTTATTTCGGTTTTAAACTCTTGTAAGCTTTCTGACTTAAGGGAAATTGATGGGGAGAAGCCCCAGCCTGGGAATTCTTCACGTTACTCTATTCAGAAGGAACATATTCCCGTACTCTGGATCTTAGTATAAAAAAAGCTTAATGAAGAATCCTCAACTGTGGGATACTGCCCTGTTTTCTTCCCCTGCAAAGCAGAAACAGCTTCCAAGTCCACATTTTTCTTAATTTAGTTTTTACCCAGCTCTACTGTAGACCTGTTTCACTCATCCTTGCAGCCGGACTGTCATCCTGACAGGCCAGTAAGGCTGTGGCATTAAGCAGGTCCCATGCCTCTGAGTTGACCCTGGAGTACTGCAGCTTTGCACTGCTAGATGAGCTCTGCCCCAGGAACATCCCCCACCAGCCTCTCTGCATGATGCAGAGCTCTCTACACTCCGGCTTGCATCACGTGTGCTGGAAATGGTTATGCCAAGTTCAGTATGCAAAGTGCATCAGGAATACAGGAGGCTATGGCTGGAGGATCAGAGGGCAGCTGACTGTCCTTTTCACTGTCAAAGCTAGACACTAATGAGATGACATGTCTTAAAAGCAGTTTGTCTTGTGACTGGATTTGACCCTCTGCTTAGCTCTGGTCAGTCATGTTGTTTTCAGGAGCACTTCCTCATCATTTCTGTATAGACTCTATGTACTGTATCTACTGGTTCTGCTGCATTTCTGAATAAACCAGGCAGTAGCTTCACCCCCATTGCAAATGAAGAAAGTGGTGCAACTGCTGAAAAGCAGGAAGAGTGCAAATAATGACTTCCTTGGAAAGGTGAAATGTGATTTACCTCATTACTGTAAACTAATTAAAGCCAGACTCAGATCTTATCCTTTGGGCTACACATTGACACCTGGTGATAATACGCCTAAGTACATGTAAATTAATGTGAAATAAAAGTCCCTATTGATATTAATGTAGTAGAATGAGCTATATGCCTTCCTTTTGGGTTTCTAAGACTGACTATTAACTGTTTGAGGGAAAATGATGTTCTAGTGCTTCTACTTGACCTTTCAGACAAGTACATGACAGCATGGAGTCAGGAAGGAAATACACAGTTTTAGATGGGAATTTAATTTTTTGGAGGAAAAGCCTGTAAAGATATTGCCTGCTAAATGCCTGCTCAGGCTTAACCTCTCTGAAACTACCTCACACCCCAAAATGCTCCACATTGCTCCTTCAAACCAGGTTATCCTCAAACAGTTCACATTTTCCTTTTCCTTTACCACCAGATAAGATGATTACTGTAGAAATCCTGGCTGAGAGTTGAAGGGATTTCCAAATCTTTTCCCTGCTTTTCCACCTTCTTTTCCCACATCTAATACCACAGATATTTTAGAGCACTTCAACAAGTTCCCTGCAGGAGTTGCACCTGAATTCTTGGGCAGTCATTCCTCACAATACCTCCTCCTCTCTCGTCTCTTGATTTCAGTGGACTTCGCATTGAACCAGTCTCTGATTATCTGTATGTCCACACTGCAGCATTTGTGGCTTTGAATCCCAGAGGGATTTTCTAATCTGGAGTGCAATTGTTCATTATTTACTTTTAATAAGCTAGAAATAACTCATCTATCTGCAACTGTAGGAAAATAAATGAGATGATGAATGCCAGCGAAGCCAGACAGCTGGCTGCATTTTTGCGAATTGCAGGGAGTGTGAAACTCAGTTCTAGTCAGAGCAGAAAGAGCAGTGTGAGTAGCTCTTACATGCCCAGAGGCATCATTTACTGGTACCGCTGATATTACTGGCTTCTTAGCCATTCCACTGCTTAGCAACTGCACATTAAAATGTCCAAAACCTCCATGTTAAGTTGAAAGAGGAGAAACACAGATGATAACTTCAAAGTGGGAGGCACCAGTGCCTTAAGCATTGGCTTGTAAACTTCACAAGAAGGACTATATGTGATAGTCCAGTCATTTAGGGCCAGATGATCAACTCAGCAGCCACCTCTCACACCTAAGCTGGATTCTTAGCAGATGGAAGAGTCAAATCCACCTTCTCATCAGGCTGTGAAACATTTCCAGGGCTAGTCTCTGACAGCTGCAGTGCTGTTGTTGTCCCTGGTGTGGTGTCATCTGGAACTCTGAAAAACTGGCTTCAGTGATAGCAGATCCTGACCAGCTCTGATCCATGACAAGCCAAGAGAAAATTAACTTTGGAAAATGAGGAGCTATGATGTCGGTGCAGGGGGGCTGGCAGCTGCAGGCTTGCAGGAGGGGTTGCTTATACTTTGTGCTGTTCCTCTGAGAGCTGTTGAGTTATAGGTGACCTGAAAATCTCTTGCTCTGTTCACTTCATGTTCTCCCAAGAGTTCTGTTCTGTGTAGATAATTCTTTGGTTACCATCTGTCATAGAAACACATAATAATATCATAGAGGACATGAAGACTGTCATGCTGAGTGGCTGTGTTTGGGGAATTACAGGGGAACATTCTTAATATCACTTGGGATCTCTGAAACACTTCTCTAAGGCAAAATGAAAAAGTCAACATGAGATGTGGAGTGTGAAATTAAGTATTCTGATTTGATTTTTGAACTCTTAAATAAAACCTTTGAAAACATCAATCAGAATTTTGATTTTTACAGAGCATTATTCAGTATAAAACTGTTGAACAAATTCCAGTAGGAGCATTTTGTTTAAAGAATTCCTTTCAGAGATGCCTGAAGCAGAGGAATAGTTACGACTTCTGCTAAGAAGTATAGTATGATGTTCTTGATGGGACTAAGAGGGTATGTGTTATATATTTCAAGTTATTTTCTCAAAAACTTTTAAAATTGAGAACTATATATTAAAGAAGAAAAGTCTGTGGAGTTTGTTCAATAAAAAAAACAACATCTATAAAGTGGAAGTGTGCCTTCTTCACAGCAAAGATTAATTGTCAAAAAGGGTGGTAGTTCTGAATTACAACATGGTAAATTGGAAATATCTGAAAATACTGTGTGAGGAGATTGGGTGGTAAACCCACCCCACTCCCCAAATGGTAGACAGGTAAACTTTAAAGTGAAGAAAAGGTGAGCACCACAGAGTGCACAAAGTGTAAACCAGCACTTTTTTGTTTTGTTTTGGGGTGGTGTTTGTTTGGGTTTGTTTGTTTGTTTGTTGGGGTTTTTTTTTGTTTTTTTTGTGGGTATTTTTGTGATTAGAAATACACTAGCTAAATAAAATTAAGTAATGTCACTGGTCTGAGTCAGAATCTGAAAAAGGTTGTAAGAAATCTTTTCAAAATGTTTACAAACCACAGGGGAATGTAGATCCCACTTGAGTTTTATAAGCTCAGAGACACTGCTTTGGAGTTGTATTTTTGTGAATATCTTTGTGCATATTTTCATAGTGTCCCATGTCTTTTTCCCCTGTTTTGGAATGGTAGCACTGATTTCTGTGTTCAGCAGGAGAGAGTTTAAAGAATCTTTCAGTGATTCAGAAGCTATAAATGTCTACTTGTTGCCACAAAGATTTTAGTTAGTGAAAATGAATCTATACGAGAAGACATTCTCTGGCTTAAGCATAAGGGACTTTTACAGAAATCTGAATGAAGTTTTTTTAGTTCAAATTTTGGCCGTGCTGAAGATCAGCCTGTATCCATAAATGATTGCAGCTATTCTGAAAAGAAAATTCTTTATCATTATAGGACACATTACTACAGAAGGGAACACAAGGTAGCTTGTGAGGAGTCAGAGGGCAACTTAAGCCCCAAACTGCTCCCATCTCTGTGATGCATTGCATGTAATTAACAGGAATGATGAAGAGACTGGAGGCAGAATCCTCCTGAGCAGAATATAAGGTGAAATGGTCTCTGTGTACTTATTGAATCTAATAATTTACATCTCATTGAATCCAATCAAGTTAGCAGTTTATCACATTAAGATTGCATTAGTTGGCTGTCTCCAGCAAGGCAGAATTATTGCTGGAGGGGACCCTACATCTCTGCTCTTGGGGCTTTTATATTCCTCAAGTGAAAGGTCCAACTCCAGCTGGGACATGCAAGAAGAAAATCCTTTGTAGAGGCCACATTGCTTGACGTAGCTCCGTGTCTTACTTGCTAGTGATGGAAGAAAGCTGTGGGCCATCAAAAGAAGATGGCTCCACACTTGCATCTTTTTTACACTCAGTCACTGAAATGTCACTGAAAACAGCAGGTTTGTTTCAAATTTTCTTCCTTGCAGCTGAGGTCTGATCAAGTCCTTGAAATGTGGGTTTATGATAGAAGGCTTTTGTTAGCCAGGTGTGTAAGTGGATGACAGCAATAGTAGTTGTGTAATGCCACTGTATCTTCACCTGTTGAGGACACAATGTGATATGTTTATTACCAGAGTAGTTTGAAATTCAGAATCTTAAATTGATCAGATGTGATCAGAAAGAAAAAAAACCACAAAGTGTTCAGTTTCCAATTTCTGTGCCCACTAGCCACAGAGACAGCAAGAGTGAAGGACAGAGTTAATCTTAATGCTGAGAAGTGGAAGTTAGAAAATGAAGTATTTTGTGTAGCCCAGTTACAATATCCCAGACAGTACTAAAAATACTGAGTATTTTTGTAAGTAACTTGCTTATCAGGCAAAACCAAATTACTGTGCTCTTTTTTTATATCTGTAAGTACCCAGCCTGTAAACTGGAATGAGCTTAAAGAGAGGAGGGCTCTGTAGAGATGATTTGGATGCCATATTGATTTTTATGGAGAATTTTGTGTCTGCAGTGGAACTCTGTTCAACAGCTTTACAGTTCTGGGGAAAGTTTATTATTATTTCTTCAAGAGCCTCATATAAATGCCCTGGTCCTGCTAGTAGTGGCTGCTGTTGAACATGCACATGGCAGAGCTGAGAGCACTGCCTGCAGGAGCCAGCACCCCAAGAGAAAGGTTGATGCCGGCCACATTGGGTGGGTGCAGCTGAGGCTTGGAGCAGTGTCACTTGACCTGGTGGTTTTTGTCTTGTGCAAGGATTGTCTCCTATGCAATGGACAGTGTCTGACCTAACTGGTGCTGTCTTGACTTAATCACTGCAGGTATGGTTATTGCTGGTCCAGTTGCCTCAAAGGGGAGCTAGGCTGTGCCTTTAGGGTCCTCTTCAGAGCCACTTTTTCCCACACATCCTGTTTTAGTTAGGGAGAAATGGATTAAATGGAGATGTGTCCTTGCTAAGATGAAACCCAGCCTTTTCAGCCAGAAGAGAAAAAAAAAAAAAAACAATGGAAGAACATAGTGGAAGAAACCTAGTTACTGTGTATAGATTACAGGTGTAAAGACAAAAGTTTTCATTGGCAGTAGACTTTTAATGAGCTTTTGCTTCTGAATTGCAGCTGCTGATTATACAATGCCATAAAGCCTGTTGGTCTGATGCTCCATATTCTCCCTGCTCTGCAGTTTTCCCACTGCTTTGCAGCCCATGCACGTTCTGCTGAGTAGTGTGCAGAGAAGGGGTTTTAATTTTTTCTTTAAAGAGCTTGTGGGCAATTGATCTAAGATTACCAGTATCCTGAAAATTGGTTGTCATTATTTAAACATCAGATAGAGAATTTTTGCCCTAGGGCCTAGGCCACATAAATATGGTTTTGTTGGAAAATGGTTTTATAATAATTATTTGAACATGAGCTGAGAAGAGGGGAAGGCCTTCATCTCACTGCCCATATCTCATTACAGTTTACCCCAGTGCAGTAATACGGGAATCATTGGGAAAGGCAGCTCAATTTCTATCAAAGACTGAGTGTTATTATTCTTGGGACTTGCAGTAACTGTAAACTGATTAGGTTTGTTTTGGAATAGGCTGAATAAAGTAGGATTCCATAGATGCTAAATGAAAATCCAGGTATTCCTAAATGATATTTCTGGGATTACTGGAAAGGCAGTTAAATATGTACTGCGTTTTCAGAAAGGAATGCGGGTTTTTTGAAAGCTCCTATTTCACTTCTGAATCTGTTATAAGTCAGTGGAGCTGCCTTTTAATAGTGACCCAATGCTCAGGTCTGTGATTAGCGCAGTGTAATTATGCAGTGTGCTGTACCTGTCCTCATTTCCTAGAGCCCTCTGGACAGCTGGACTGCCTTGCAGGTCCTGCAATACTGAAATTAGCTTGATTTTTTTTCTCAACGTCCATCTTGTAATCAAGTAACACTTTTAGTCCTTGCAAAGACCTTTAAAGTTTTCAGAAGGGTTCACACCTATTTTAATTCAGCCAGATGTTGGTGCAGAACTGGAGCTGCAGGGACATGCGTATATTGAAGCCTGGCTGGTTTATCAAAGGTGACTTTGAACTACCACTGTGCTCCAGTAATTGTGAGATTGGTGAGCTCTGAAGGAAAACTGGGTGGGAAACTAGATTATATCTGGACATTGTATTTTTTCTTTGCCATCATTTGCATGTTTCTGAGACAGGGACACCATTTACACTTTCAGCTGATTTTATGTAAAGACTCATTAAGTCCCTGCATTAGTCTTGCTATTTTTACATCTGACTTTTCCCATCACAAAGGAGATTTAATGCCCTAGCAAGTGGAATCACTATGTGTAATATCTGGCCAATGAGCAAGTAGGCAGAAAAGACTTGGAAGTCAAGTCTAGGTAAAGATGTTTTTACTCTGCTTTTTTTGCTCTTTTACTGGGTTTATACAACACTGAACACAATTAATTCAGTGTCTATATTCCAAATCACCTATGTGTTGCTCAGAGTGAAATAATACAAAATAGGTAAAACTGTTGTTTCAGTGATTTCTCTTGGTGAGCAGTTTAAAATGGCTGTTGCGTTTGGACTAGATGGAAAATCCAATTTCCAAGGCCAGGAAAATACTTTTTAAAATTGGCCATGTTTATTAAACTCATAAAAGTTAATGGAGACAACAAAAAGCCAGTAAGATTTGAGGAAGAAATAACACAGTTTCCCTCCTTAATAAAACTACCTTTACCTGGGTTGGCATTTTCTGTTCCTCTCTGCAGGGAGCCAGCCAGTCCCTGGCACTGGGGGAGGAAGGCTGAGTCAGTGGCAGGACTTACAGGTATCCATCAGGACAGAATAACCCTGAAAAACCTCTCAGAAGCTGTGAGCAGCAGCTCACCCTTGAAATTAGGAACTTACAGAGGAGCTCAGGAAAGCAGCCTTCTCCAAAAGAGCCCATGAACCCAGCCCTCAGGCAGACAGTTCCTGAACCTCGGCTTTCCAGTGGGATTTTCAGCATTGACAGAGCTGCCTTAACTCTGCTCCCAGATGAATCTGAGACTCCAAAGGGAGCAGAGTGAGGCTGGCATGTCCCACCTGGGCTACATGGTGGTGGTGTTGGGGAGTGTAGGAACCCAGACCCCTTTTTTGGTGCCACCTCTGCAGAGATGCTCCTTAATGTTGCCTTACTGGAGTCCCTAGCTAGATGGGATTAATTCAATGATGGGGTGCAGACCAGAATTTTAGCCTGTTTCCAAGACTGAAATTTTATTTTATGCAAGCAGACTCTATGATCCTGCTGAAACACTGGACTTTGGGAAGACTATCAAGCCAACTGCCACTTATTTTTGAACATGCAGGTCAGAGGACAGTTTGATGGTCATTTACTCTACTCTGCTTGGTTTTAGGGTTTTCTTTCTAGCAGGCAGTGCCTACCACAAACTTGGCAAATGACCCAGAAAACAAAACGCACAGAGCGACTCTCTGGTAGTAATGGAAGTGGCAGTGGGAAGGCTCAAACAACCGGACCAGAGCCAGGTTGTGTTACAGAAACAAGGACTGCTGCAAAGCAGGGGGAAGGCCTCTCTTATTTCTCTGCAGAGTAAACATTAGTCTCAATTACAAGGAGGAAGCCCATCTTCTCTTAGGCATATATTGAAGACATCATTAACCATTTGGGTCATGAGAAGCAAGGAAAGGGATGCATTTAATGACCGTGCTTTAGAACTGTAGAAGATTAATAGATTCCTTGGAAATAGCTGGCGTTTGGGTTAGAGCATCCTTCAACAAAGAGCCCAGCTGTGACCCCGTTTCTCTGTAGGGCTATTCTCATTGCCAGGTGCCTTCCCCTGACAAGAGAGCAGTGACTGCTGGGCTGCCAGTCAGGCTGGACAGTGAGATGCTGAGCGAGCCTCAGTTGTTAGGAGAATGTGTGGCTTTATTCCTTTTCAATTAACGTCATCATGTATAAATCTGCTGTGGGACTCCAGTGATAAAGAAAACTGACATGCACTACTCCAGTGCAATAAATCTTTGGGCTCTGGCTGTGGGGGATGCCAAATCCACTCGTCAGCTTGTTATTCTTGAGCCCATCAATTGTGTGGCAGTTGTTGTTGCAGACTAAAGACCATTGTTTTGCAGAGAGGCTGAGCTCTGCTTGGGCAACTGAAAAAATCCTTTAAGTGTGAAGCTCAGATTTTGCCTTTCTACACATTCTCGGTTTTCTATAATAGAATACGTCCCCATTACCATTTTAAGAGCCTGTAATTCACTTCCCTGCCTCATCTGCAATACTGACAATTTTAGATTTTGGGTTTTAACATGTGCTTAGCTATCTATGTGCACAGTGCGTGTACATGTGAAGAACTTTATGGATGCAATCAGAAAAACTCCCAACCTAAATGATTAATTTCTACTGGGATGATTTTGCACCAGTATTTCTGGTTTTGGGGTGGATCCAGGCAGAACAGACTCAGGTCTCTCTGCTTTCTATGTATTTCTGTAGGAACTACATACAAAGGATTCGTTCATGGCTGGGACTCCTGACTATTCCTAGTGATGGAGCATTTGGGGCTTATTCTCATCACAAGCTTTTTTATCATTATTCTTGAAGTAGAAGCCTGCCACAAATAATGTATGTAGTGTCTGGCATGAGCTAACTAATGACCTGCTGGCAGGGTGGTTATTTTGCTGCCTACAGTACTTTGCACTTGAATATTCTAGTGAGATGTGAACCGTGTAATGCTAACTGTAGCAATGATGGGCTACCTGCACAAGCCTATATATACGTCCCAGAAAACTGTTCCCTTTGGTAATCATGTGTTCTTTAAGCACCTTATACTACACAGGCTATAGTAACACCCCAATTTAATATTAGAAAAAATAGGTTGAAATGCAAAAACCAAATCAAATGCATAAAATTGCACATAAATCATATGACTCATTTTTTCAGAACCACCTTTATTTCTTGAAGAGAAAGTGAAGGGCTGTAAGAGTTGAAATTTCCTTTCTGAGCAATCCTTATAATTATTTATATCTCATCATGACAGCAGTCCCACTAAGGGATGCTGGCTTTATGGTGGTTGTATAGTGGCATGAAATATGATGCACTGCTACAGGAGAGCTGTGACAATATATTATAGTACTGGGAGAGCTAGGGAAGTTAACTGGGTTTTGGGAAGCTTGTGAAAATGGTGTGGAAGGGACAGGATCCAGGGGAAAAAAAAAAAAAATTAAAAAAAGTAGAGTCTTGCATTTCGTCACTGGCTATTTATTTATTTATTTATTTAAATAAGGTAATCGCTTGAAATTTCAACCAACTCCATGGCTAAACAAGCAATTTCAAAATGGTCAGTGCAATTTGTCATTACAGTGTTGGATCTGCACCTTTTCCTACCTTACTCCTCCATTAGCCATAAAAGTGAAAAAACCTGGTAGATTCTCTCTTAAAACGACAAAAAATGATCAGCTGCAGGGAAAAAGATTTGTTGAAATCACTCATTGCTATTTCTATATGAGTATCATTAGGTTTCAGAAACTACTTCCATATCTGAAAGGAAAAAAGGTGATATTTGAGGGAGGGTATGTGATTGCAACATAATCATATGTTTATGATTATGTTTATGTTCTGTATGTGCATTATAATTCACATATTTTATTTTTTGTGTTGATGAGACAACTGAACAACTGGATAGTGAGTTATCAGTGCTGATTATGTCTACCTTCTCCTGTCTATCATTGAATAATCTTTCTTTTTCCTTCTATATAATCTAGATATGACCGAACAATTTATATAATATATTTGCCCATGGAATCAAATCTGCTCAAGCTCATGATGCACAAGCAATGCAGGGTCAGGCTTAGAAACTTTCTGCTATTTTCCACATGTATTTAGTGCACTTAACTTGGAATCTACATTAAAAGCTAAATGCTTCAGGAGTTGCCATCACTATGTAATGTGTCAGAAGACTAGGGTTGTTAATGCTTTTGCTGTATTGAGATAAAATTGAGCCAACACAGAATTTTCCAATTTTTGTTTAATTACCCGAGTCACTTTTTAATAAATTACGAAGTTGTTTCCCTTCTTGTAAACATGTCTATTTGCATGAAGCTCCTTTTAACTCAAGGAAACCTGTCAAACCGTCTTTCTTGCTTGAATTATGGGTGTCACTTTTTATCACTGTCAAGGTGATGGAATTTAAATTGGTGATTAAAAATGATATCCTTAAGGGTCTCATTTGCTTCTAAGAACCCTGAAAATGCAAGTGGTTCAATTCAGACCTGCCAGTTAAGACAAAGTTGTTACAGTTTGTGGAAATCTGAGAGACACCACTAATGAGAATAACGCATCTGCTCTCTGATATCATGGAGGTGGGTTTAGCTCTTTGCAAATGCCCTGGAAACACTCTCTTTTTAATATACTTGGCAAGCAGGAGCGGGAGAGAAAGAGCAGACACCATTTTGGACACATCTTTTTTTACTTTTTTAATTTTTGCTTATTTTCAGTTGCTATTTATTCTCAGCTGTTACAATAATTCCATACTTAATAAGCACCTAGATAACAAAATACATACGTAAACAGAGATAAATAAAATATCAGTGTTATCTGGACATGCTCTGCTCCTGCAGCAATGAATGAACTATTTATACTGCTCTGAATAACAGCGTAAATTATAGATCAAATAATTATACCATGTGACTGGGGGAAATAATAGGATGAAACTTAACCTAAACAAACCAGATGTGTAGAGGAAGTAGCCTTCTGTGCTAGCTTTAAATGGCATTAACCATGAACTAACAGAAAAGGTTCAGGTTTTGTTGATGTCAACTATGCAAATAATATTTGTTGCCTGGGCTGCATCTAATCATAGCTGGTGATGACATCCTGTGGTTTGAATGCTGTGCAGATTAACAAATTTAAGAGCGAATTTGGTCCAGGAATTTTAATTCAACCTCCTCCAGATTTCTAGAAAATTTGAAAAAGGAATGTTAGTTTTATGTTTGTGATGTGGAGATTTCACTAACCATTCTGCATCAAATATTTATTTTTTTTTTAACAAAGATATGATCTTTAAAAGCATGAATTGTGTTTTGACAATATTTTAATGAAAACTTTCTTGTATTTGGTTGGAGTAGTGGTTTTAAATTAAAGTGAGCTTCAGCATCTTGCCAAAGTAGCACATTACTGATTTTTCCTCCTTGTCCTTAAATGACCAACTCTCCAAAATGCCTGAGAGAAAGGACAGGAGTTACATCATGCCAAGAAAATCTGGCAGAAAAAGCAGAAAAGCGTTCTCCATAGGTGAAGTGTTTTCACTGGTAATTCTTTATCACTGAATATTCTCAGTTACATCAAAACAACTCATATGGATCTTGACTGCAGCAATGTAGGTTTTCTCTGGTGGCTCCCAAAAGCTGAATCCTTCTACTGACTTCATTGGGTCACAGCTGAGCTCCTCTAGAGGAAGGGCCATGTCTCCAGTAGTCAGGTCCCAAACCATCATCAGTTCAGAGCATTGGGGTGGCTGTTACCAGCAGATGGGAAGGATCCAGCACCTCAGCTTCTCTGAAATAATTTTTGCACTAATTTGTTCCTCATGCTTACAACCAGCATTTGGTAACTGATAATAATGATCTTGTCTGCAAGATGCCAAGAGAGCTGAGAAGCCTGAAAGAGTGAAGCTCTTTGAAGTGGTAACCCAGATGCTCATTAAACACCCTTGTTGGGTTTTCATCCTTCCTCTAGACCCCGCCTGCAACTGCTCAATTGTTTCCATTTCTTCCAGACGTGCTATTTCATTATGATGCCTCCTGGATTAGATAGAATAGCAATAATAAGTTTAATTGTTTAATCATTGATGAGGTTAGGCTAAATTAGACATGAATTCACTTATGTAATTCTGAATATAATATTTTGAGATTGGACTGAGAACAGAGCTGGTCCAAAGCTTGGGCAAAGGAGGCAGGATCCAGGCCTGGCAGGCTGCAGGGGACACTTTTCCTCATCCAGGGCTGTGGGGAATGGGCTGCAGGGAGGTATGGAAAGACTCAGCCCTGCTTTCAGATCCAGCCACCCTCTGACAAGGGAGAAGGTAGGGAGGAGTGGGAGGCTCTCATCAGTGCTGTCAGCACTGGCTTCATCCTTTTTCCCATCCTTCCTGGCAGCAGGAACAGAAATCTCTGGGGTTTTGTCCCCTCTGGGCTGTGTCCTTTCCCCCAGTTCCCCAGAAGGTGCCAGCTCCGGTTAGGACTAGAACAGCATGAAACATCCCATGTCTGAGACAGTGGGGAAGGAAGAGATGATCTGGAAACGGGGAAGGGCTATGCCTCGTTTCCAAACCCTTCATCTGCTTCCCTCAAAAATCCCACTCACCCGTCCCAGCCCTCCTCTGCCAACAGCTTCCTAAACTCCCCAGTGTCTCCCCTCCTGTTCTTGCCATCAACACTCTCTTCTCTTGCTCATCCCCAATGTCATATCCTGACTTCTCTCCAACCAGAGTCTTTGAAAATCATGGATCTCTCAGCAAGACATCTCATCCCACCCACCTCCTGCCATTCTCTTCCTGCCACCAACGCACAGCTGTATTTTTCCTCCTCTGCTGGGATGTTTCAAGGTGGCATCGGTCATGATAGCCAACAGGTGAGTGCTGTGGTGACAAGACATTGTTGAGACAGAAGTTCAAAATGAAGTCTGTGCTCTGGAGTAACCAGATGTGAGCATCACTGCAGCTGCCTGGATTTAAACTGCAACATTCACACAAGCAAATCAATAATGTCTGATGGGGGATGACACACTAGTGTGGATACCAATATGTAACCTGGCAGCTTCATAAATGAACAAAAGAAATCTGCATACATCAGCATAACACTGTAAGCATAGATTTACACAAATTTATTAATTTGATCTGTAAGAGCTTCCTGTATTCTGGTCCCCATTTTTGTTGCCTCCTGTATATACTCATATACTTGAGTTTGCTTTGAAATGAAGGAAAAATAATAAAAGCTGAACCTGCAGGTATTATTACTGTTTATAGCTCTCATATATCTTTGCAAAGCAAATGTGGTTATTAGAAAGCCTAGCTACAGAGCAATGTTATCTGCAGCATATAAGATGCTTTTCCAAAAAGTGTCAACTCACAGAGCAGTCACACCCCAGCTGTTCCCTGGCACCAATGAACTAACCCAAAGGAAAGAATCTGCCCAGTCTAAAATCCAGTGCAAATATTCAGCCTTGCTGATTTACAGTGCTGCTTTTGAAATAATTCAGTAATGTGCTGGGACATTTTCCTCTGGAGCCTTTCATTCAGCAGTTTTACAACCATAAGTAACTGCAGTGAGTTGATGCATCAGCTGGTGCAGCTCAGGACATCTCCCCTGAAATCGCTGAAATAATTCCTGCATTAGAGTTGCCCAGTTATTGGTAGGAATTAATTCTTGATTCATTCTGTGCAGATTTAAGTGTAAGTGAAGGATCTTCACATACCACGAAAATACAGCGTAGTAGGTAGGTTACCACTGACCTAATAACAGAGATTCTTATAGGCAAGTTTATGTATCTATATGTTGATATATTTACCTTATTTGTCTTTTCACTTGGAAGGGTGGTGTTATTTGGATGCTAAATATTATTTCAGGAGGGCAGGAGGTAAATTACATTATCCAAGTTTCATGAGAATGAGTAAACCGACCTGTAAATATGGATGTATTTTCTACCACTTGCTAGGAATATAGTCTAATTTTAATTGGAAAACTTAACTAGATGGAGAACCCCAGCATGCAATGATGTGAACTGTAATGATTTGCTGGATTAAGGTAGCACCAGAGATTAAATTCAAGATCACCTTGTGCTATACAATAAAGGTGGATGTGTTTTTTGGAGTTACCTGTATCTGTAGCTCTCAGGTATAGTTGTACATACAGCATTAGAAAAAGTTGTACATACAGCATTAGAAAAAAAAAAAACAAAACAAAACCAAAAAAAGACAGAATCATGCATAAAGAAGAACTCTTAGATATTTATTTTCTGGTGGGGTTTATGGGGCTATAACCTATCCCCTAGGCACAGAGCACTTTGAAGCATACAGAATGAGGTGTTACAGAGAAGACTGCGCTGTGTGCTGTCCTGATCAGGATCACAGATGTATTAGACTTGTTCCTGTTCCCATCAGTAACAGTTATGAAGACCTTTGCAAATTTGAATTCATTTGTCCTTGCATCACCCCTGAAGTAATATTATAGCCATTTTACAAATGGAAAGCTGAAGCGCAGAGAAACTAGATGACTGTCTCTAGCCTCATCCTCAATCAATGGGTATCAAATTAGCTTAATGTTCATCCGAGTGCTCAGATTTGTCTAGAGAAAGTGTGATCATCACCAGATAATGTCATTCACTTGTCATTATGGTCAAAACGCCTAGACAGCATAGAGATATGTTGCTGCTTGTCCTGAGAGCCAAGTCTCTCAAGTTGTGTGTTTCAATGGTAAAGTTTCACCCTACGAGTGGTTGGGTTGCAATCAGGTTCAGCTCCCCACCTTTCAGCTGAGGACATTATCTGCTATCTCTGTTGCCCCCCCTTACGTGTTATTAAGATAGTTTAATGTAAGTATAATAAGACTCTCTTCTGAATGATGAATGCTTTTTTTTCCTGTAAAACAGCAGGCAGGCTCCCAATTACAAACGATAGATAAGAAAATGCGGTCACTCCCAGAAGGTCACCTCTAGTGAATGCATGACTTTGCCTCCTGGGACAAGAAGCAGTGTGTGTCCTAATAAAAGGAATGATGAAATGACAAGAAAAACTCATTTTCAAATCAGAGATTCTGGCTACAAAGCAATTACTCTACATGCTTATAGAAAAGTAACTCCCTACAGGGTATGATTTTTTGCAGGACTTTGGACCATAGAGGCACTGGTTAGGTCCATGGTCCTGTGAATGTAAAGGAAGTACATGTTCTGATTAGCTCATTAGTTAATCTCATGCTGTGATTTACAACACATGGGCCCTAGCACCACAGAGACACCACAAAGCACATAAAAGTACCTACAGCTGCTTTCAGCACCAACAAACTGCTTTTGGAAATGTTTGGATGTGTAGTGATTTCTTTTCACTGCTTATTAACCTCTGTCGACTTTCCCAAAGATGACATTTGGAACACTGGACATCAAGAATGATGGGTCAGGTATGTATTTGTGTTAGACTATAAGCTTTTAGAAACTTAGTGAATTTTGTGGAGCTGTTTGTAATACTGCATGTTCTGCCTGTAGATTTGTTACCAGGCTCTTTTTACGATAGCCACACTGCACGTTATGCTGAAGATGGAATAGACAGATCCCCTGTTCAGCAGACAAAGGGGTTTATTCCCCTGCAAGGGCTGGCTCTGACTAAGCCCTATTTTGTTGTTGAGCTCACACATGTAAATAGGAGATTTTAGGTGAGGAAAAAAGGGAACAACAAATATCTAAGAAACTGTTGCAGCAGAGGATGAGACAAAAATTCACCCAGAACTTCCTAGGAGGCAGACTGAAGCCTACTTGCCCATGTGTAGGTGGTTGGATGGCTGCTGAAAGACAGGCATTCGCTTAGGCTGGCCACAGCAGTCACAACCATTTGTTCTATGTTGTTTCCACTACTGCATTTAAACCAGATTGTTCATTATAATTCTGTTTTGAGTTCTTTAAAATATCAAATGTAATGGTTCCAAATGGGAAAATGCTGGGGAGGACAAACCCAACCTGACATGTCTGTGTAGCTGAGACCTGGGTAGCAAGAGTCACAGGTAAAGACTAATGAAGATCTTAGAAAAGTGAAGGGTATTACTGTCTTTGAAATGTAGACTATGAGTGTCTTTTTTAGAGTATTTCAGGACTTGTTCTAGTCAAGGGCTCTGTTGTTTTATGTCTGTGTATACTGCCATCTCTTCATAGAGCTGTATGCTCCATGATCCTCTCATTGACAGCAAGGTATGACCTAGAGTAGATTTGTGATCCCAGTGAAATGAGTGGTAGGCAACCTAACCTAATTACCTCTCTCTTGATGGACCATTTTAAGTTAAATCTGATACAGCTCCTTCTCCATGCTATCTGATGGGTCTAAATTCCAAACTCCTTGGTCAGACTAAATGTAGGTACAGAATTCTCTCCCGTTGAGTTATGTTTCTCTGCAAATAGATTCTACCCAGCATCCATCTGGGGCAGACAGGTCTCAATTTACCTTTTTCAGGTATATTTTATGTTCTCAATTAAGCCCTTGGTGTGCTGAAATGTTTGTATCCTGTTTTGGAGTGTAGTGAGGAGACTGTACAGTAATCAATTGAAGGAAGAAGAATTTGTGTCTTTCATTAACTTCACCACCAGAGTGTTACCTCCACTACTTGAGGTCTGAAGCCAGATGCAGCACAATTCTCCATCTCCTGAACTCAGCTGCGCTCTTGCTGGCCTGTTGCTGTATCGCTTGTTTTTACCCCTGTGAACAGTGTGCACAGTATTGAGTAACAATGTGCGCAGGCACACGAATAGCTGACTGTGCTAGCCTGGTGTAGGATGGATGAGTGGGCTGTGTTTACACTGCTGCTCTCACTGGGTTTCGGATGGCTGTGAAACTCCAGCAGGCGGGGAGCATCACTTCAGTGCTGCAAGCTGTCCCCTGGGAGGCTGTGGGATATGACAGCTCTCTCCTGGCTCTGCAGGGGGGGACACTATGCGCAGCTCTGTGTCTGACTCAAAGGATTGCTTTGACATGTGTTCTGGGAGTATGAATGAGATTCAGATCTACAAAGTAAGTTTGAATACATACTGAAGGAGTCACTCTCTCCTGAGAAAAGCCCTAGCTGATGAAGAGAAAGGTGAAGTAACTCTACCATCAGTGTTCTTCTCCTGGAGCAGAGCATTTTGTACTTCTCAGATATGAGTCTAATACAGACAACAACTGTGAGGAGACAGTGCTGCTGAGATCAGAAAATCTTTTAACTCTGAGATTCCTGATCAAGGACAGAAGAAATAAACATTAATACTAAGATGTGAAGTACAAGATTTGAATGAATACCACAAATGCTCCCTAACATGGAAATTAAATCCAACAAAGCAGAGAGCAACATATACATTCTAATAAATAAGAGTGCATTTTGACAAAGAGTGTTGCTCTGATCTCTGATTGCAATTGTTTTGCTGCACCACGTTTTAAAGAGTATGAACAAATCCAGGATGGAATAGCTGAAGAATTTTCCAATGGAATAAGGAGTGCTGCAGGTGTCTCTTGTAATTTCTGTTACATATTCAGCTTGAGTTTCTCTGTATTGAGGCGTATGTATAAAGATCTGAAAGGGCTGCAATAACATCTGGATGGTGTTTTGGTGGCACAATGGCTGGTAAATAACATTATTGGAAGTCAGGAATGATGCTCTGCATGTTTGTTTGTTTGTTTTTTGTGGTTTTGTTTTTTTTTCTTCCCCTGTGTTTCCACTCTAGCAGAGTTTTCAAACTGTTAAAATAAAGATGCCTGGTTAATGACCCATCCAGGCACTTGCATCAGACTTATAGTGGGGTTCTCAAGGGTAAAATTCATTAGTAACAAATATTTTTCTATTACATTTCCTAAACTAAAGGCTGGTGGAATCCTGAGTCATATGCAAGAATACTACTACTCTTCAAAGAGATTTTATAGCCTTGATGACATAATGCCTGCTTTAAGCAAGACTTTCAAAGCACACACTGACACTCAGTTAACTTCTGCGTTTGGTTTTTTTTCCATAGTATCACTGGTATAGTATGATATTATTTATACAAAGCATGCTTGGTCTTAGTGTTTTCCAAACTCTTAGTTTTATTTTCAGTAGCAGGAAGACTGCATCCAATGTATTTGCAGCTCAAACAATGAGTCTTAAGATGGTAATGCTTCAAGAAGCTAAAAGATAAATGACATAATATGTGATGAATGAATGGATGCAGCTAGAATAGCTAAAGAGCTCCATAGAACTAGGTCTTCACAGAGAGATACAAGAACCATGTGTGAGATAAAGCATTTGGGTTTGCTGGCATTTAGATGGCAATACTGAGAAGACACAACAATATCATGAAATGGACTTTTTTTACAGTCTGTTTCCCTCACCCGAGTCCAAGGTCAAAGAGACCTTTTGTGTCTTAGTGCCAGCAGTGGCTGGTGGTCCCAGATGAAATGTCTTTTAACACTGTCAGAGTCAGTGCTGGCAATGGCATCCAAGGGGTGGAGTGAAATGAGGATGAGTGATAAACACTGGGGTTCTTTCCAAAGGAGGCATGAGGATGTGTCCCATACGTTAGCATCTGTGTCCCACAAGATGGCCATGGTTTCAGAGACTACAGAGACTTTTGGTACAAACTGCAGACTTAGCAGTTGGAGACAGTAAACTTGAGTACTTCAGTCAGTTGTGAAATAATGATGTGCTACAGGAGTGTCCACTCTGAAAAGAGCTGATGTGATTCTCAACTGCATCAATTAAAATATTCTAGGTGATGATGGGGATTGCTTATACTATAGTATAAGACATTGGCAAGTTTTCATTTAGAATAATCACAAATAAAAGAAAAACCATAAATTAGCTCAAATTTAAAAGCATCAATGTTTTAAATAAACTAAGAAATGCCATCTGTTAGGCTCTCTAAGATCAAGGTCCACTCAGTCAGTGGGTATCTGTCTAAAAATCCACATTTCTCATTTATTACAGAACACTTCTCAGCTCCAGTGAATTAACCTCTAATTAGAGGTCAATCTTTTATAAAGTAAACATACTTGGGAAAATAAAAAAAGGCTGCCTACAGTAAGTCATTCTGAAAGACAAACTTGAAGGAAAAAAAAATGTTTTCCTTTGTGCAGAAAATATTACAACAATTTGTCTTTTTATGTCATGGTGAACCTCTAGGAAGGATGTAAAGCATGGAAAAATAATGGTGATGTCAAATATTTAGAATTGTAGCACTTCATTTATTAGACAGCAGAAATAAAAATGTTCCAAAATGTCTATTTTGTCTGGAGGCAAATGACTTAAAGCAATCCCTGTAATGGTTTATTGCACTGCTAAACATTTTGGGAAGCTCTGTATGAGAATTTTATAAAGAAATTAGTTAAATTTTGTGTAAAGAATATTCTTTAGAATAATGAAAGGGTAAAATCACTTAATGACTCTAGAGGGCCTACACACTGTGGAATTTTAAAATATGAGAAACAGACTTTGATTTCCACTTAAGGCTCAGGACCTTGCTCCTAAGGAAAAGCTGTGAAAATAGGAGACTACCTGCCTTTTAGGGTAAACAGAAGAGGCCACGGAGTCTGCTTTCCTAGGCATATATTATCAGGAAATAAAACGGGGTGACTGGACCCGTACAGCATGTCCTCAGACCTCTTTGTGCCTGTCAGTTTAGGATTGTTCACAACTGTTTGTGTACATCTTTAAAAGCAGAAGTGAGCACAGAGCTGCATTATCAAATTCTGCATTTGCCTGCACACAGAAACTTGCCTGCAGGGGAAATTCCCAGGTTTGCATATATGGATGTGAATGCTCTTGAGTGGAAATGTCACATATACTGAGTAAAATATTTAGACTCTCGCCTATCAGGTTGAGATGAACCCGTAGTCATGTGATATCATGTCCAGTCTGCCAGAGGCTGTAAGACCCCATTTATTACAGAGGGAAATATTCTTCTGTGCTGCTTAAGAGACTGCAGTTTGCATGCAGCTGAGAATGTATTTTTTGCATTCATAATAGTACACTTGCACTTATACAGGTCAGGCTGATGATGTCAACTTTTGCATATGTCCCATCCTTTGAGCACCAGGATCATTACCAACCTCAAGTCAAGAAAGTGTGCTAGAGAAAGTTTGCTATTCTCAGGCCTAATCATCAACTGGAGCAGATGCAACAAAAATACCATTAAAAAGTCATTTTACATTAAGAGCTGTAAAAGAAATCTATTTACATGCAATTGAATGAATACTTCCAATAAAACAATGAGGAGAAAGAAGCAGCCAACCAAAACTATTGTAATGTAATAATATCCTGTTACCACAGTTCATGGAAATGGCATCATACACAGTATTGAAACAGAGTAAAGACATGAGCCATTAAGCTGTATTCAGAGCTACAATTGCAACCTCCAAGTTTAAAATACATTGGTCTTATATTCTGCAGGCGTCAATCAGTCTTGCTGTACTGTTGTCAATGGAGCTGTACCCGCTCGCAGAAGCTAAGGATCTGTCTCATTAGGTTCACCCAACACTGTGCTGGAAACCATGTCTTTTGCAAGCTCTACAGTTATTGCTGCCAAAAACTTTTCAACTTAGAGAGAGTGAAAGAAATGTGTGACAAAACAATTGCACTTTGGGGATAAAGCATGTCTTAAAAAAATCTGTTTTTCTCTGTCCAGTTGCCAAATGCTTCCTCCTACAAAAGCAATTGAAAAGTCTCATTTGAGCAACTTCTCATGGATACTGTAAGTGCTGCAAAAAATTATGGTCTGAAAACCCATCATAAGTATTTAAGACAATCTTTTCTGAGACCCAAGGGGAATAGCTGTCGACTTTCTGTCACAAGAAGGTTTTGACAAATGTAAGACAGGCAGCCACTTGGAAGATGAGCTTTTGTCTTTTCTCTTCCCACAAATACCTGCCACACCCAAGCTCTCGGGCCAGCTATGAGGCTGATAACCTGCTTATTCCCTTTCTGTGATCAGTTGTGGGATATTCCCAACAATCCAGTGTTTCTCTAGGTCACTAGCAGAATTTAGTAAATAATAAAATACTCATAATTCATACTGGTACAAAAAAAGTGCCTAAGAGGTAGTGCTATCCTCATTTAGGGATCTGAGGCAAGGAGATATTTAAAGCTGCCAGGCCAAAATCTCCAGGAAATGTGAGGTAAGGTCAGAGTGGTAGCTGTGTCTGCTGCTCCCCAGGAAATCATACTCTTCCATTACCTCTAGCTTAACTCAGGCAGACATCACAAAGATAAAATAATTGAAGAGAAATGGAGGAGGACAACTTGATCAAGCAAGGAACTATGCTAGAATTGCTGAAAAACAAGAAGGGGAAAACAAGATGAGAACAGGTATAATATGTGTCCGGGAGTAGCAAAGATGTTATTGAAGGACAGTGTCCCATGCAACCTAGAGGGAAAAAGTAAATAAGGGCATATCATCCTCATGGTGGCATCTAATTAAACAAAAAGGCCAAGAACAGAGTTATCCTGTTGCTAAGCCACAATGGCAAACAATGCTAGGTGAGAAACTCCATCACGAGGGCTGAGTACTGGGCCCTAACACCTTCCACCCTCTTCAGAGGTGTCCGTATGTGCAGGATATGGCTCTAGAGTTTAGGTTAATGGCTTATAAACAGGTGGAGAGCATCTGAAGGCGGCCACAAAACACGTTATAAAGTTTGTCAAACGGGGGTTTCTCTGTGCTCCTGAGACAAGAGTGTCTCCCTCAAGAAGGAGCTGTGCAGTCCTATGTTGATACAGCAGAAGCTGAGAGTGACTGTGTGAGGATAACAAACATCAGTCACTCTCAGTACTCTGGAAAAATTACTCCACTGTTAAAAATTTAAAACAGCAGATAACTGATATTTTACTTTGCCTTTTAAAATTTAAGTAAAAAGTAAGTTTAAACTATTTTTTTCATCTGATGTACAGGACTTTTATGCATTAAAGGCTTGGTTATTGTAACATTTATATAGCTGGAGAAGTCCTAATTTATCCATATTGATTTTAACTTTGACTTGCTTTTACACTGTGGGCAAGCTTCTTCAAAAATCACTATTTTTATATTTTGACAAATCTTCTGCAAATGCATTGTTTTACCTATCAATCCTTGACATTTGAATGGCAATAAAATACAAAAATAAAAGGAAAGCTATTCAGGATAGAACCCTCCCTATCTTATTTAATGTTGCTGACAGTAAGCCTCATTGAGCATATGTGGTATACGCTCTCTGCTAAGTGATCAGGGATTGTATTTAGGTCTCATTCAAAATTATGGCATTGTAGGATATCTTATACCTCAAACTGGGTAATTTAACAAGACTAGGGAGAAACTTTCCAAGTGTATTAAATTTTAAAAGCACATTAGAAGTACAGATGACCACTAGCATCCTCATTTTGCAGGCAGAGGGGGGAAAAAAGGTCTGTCAAGGTCATAGGAAAGCTATGTAGCAGAAGAGGAATTTTCTCCAAGAGGATGTGGAGCACATCTGACTGCATAGGACCAAACTTCTCCTTAGTGTAAGTCCCTAAAGCTGCAATGTTGTATAGTGCACTTGTGGTAGACAGTCTCTAAAAGTTCTGCTTCATTGCTTCACTGAAAGCCATGGGATTTTGCCATTGACTTCAACAGCCACAAATATAACTCCAAATTATTTTGATACTATATTTTTTTTTTAATGGGCTGCTTCCATTAAAACTTCCCCTAAGCAACATTAACTTTCATGACCAGCACTTAGCAGGTCATCTCGGTTCCCACTGACATCAGCAGGATTAAGCAGGGTCTTAATTTTAATAATGAGAAGCTGACAGACAAATAATTTCTAATGCTGCTTATTCACAAATATAAATTCCTCTAACAGTCATTGAGAGCTCTGAAGGACACCTGTTGTTGTTTAATTTCTTCCAGAAAATGCATTTATTATGATTATGTGGCTCCCAAAGTCAGGAGCACCTTCCTACCTTTCACAAGGAGCTGAGGAGCAAGGATGATGGGCATCTCAAGTCCAGTTAAATCTGCCCAGAAGGCAAATACTCAAGACTGCCACACACTTTTCTCCTCAGGATGAGTTCACTGGCCATTTTATGGAGAGGTAGAGGAGACGAGGAGCCTCTATCACAGCTCTCACTGATTTCAGCTGAAAAATGGCCTTTAGTTCACAGCATTCCTCAGACACAGGAGCCCACTCCTGCCTCCCACATGGGTGAGGACAAATTTGAGGAAAACTCCTGCTGCAGGAGGTGCTTCTGACTGGTGCCGTACCCCTCCTCACTACAATATACAGCAGCTGCAGCCCAGGAGCTGCTGCAGCCCAGCCAAGTAGGAGTTCTGCCTTGTCTTCAAAGCAAGGGAGAAGGTGTCCACCTCCGTGAAGCAGCCTTCCAACAGGAAAATGCTGTCTTAATGAAATGTTAGTGTCAGGCGAAGCCTCCAATGCCATCCTCCTGTAGCCCTGCTGGCAGGCTTCTTGTAGGAGTGCACGCAAGGAACACACAAAGGCAGAAACTGCCTTTCAAGCAGAATGAATGCTGATGGCACATAATGCTTATTGCTAAATCCATGCTGTATCTGATAGCATCACACTAGATAGTTACACTTAGTTGTCCATTATTCTTCATCCTTAACCAGCAGGAAGAGTGTTCAAGAATGCTAGACAGGGTAGCACAAAGTAAGGTGCAGGCTTATTTATTAGGAGAGAGGAAATCAGGAGCACAAAATGAGAGATCTGGAGCCCTGCAAAATGAGTCTCTGAAATACATATTGCTCTTACTTAATGACAGTATTAATTTAGCCAGACAGTTTATTGCTTCCTGCTCTTACACCTGTAAGCCATCATCCATCTACTGCACAATCTCAGTTGCTTTGGAAAAGTTTCTCCGTGCAACAGAGAAAACAGGAAGAACAGCTAAAGACTAATCTGCAGTTCCTCAGATGCTTTGCAGTGTCCATCACTCTACTGATCTGTCCCTGGGAATTCAGGTTCTTACTCTGTAAGTGCAGAGAATGCAGTTCCTGGAGCCCTTCCAAATGCAAAATTGCTCAGGGCATGAGCACCTCGGTGCTGAACTATGACAGCAGGAGTTAAAATCTAGAGATAGTTAAGAAAGGCGTAACTGCACTGTTAGGTTTATTTCTCACTCCAAGTGTAGGATGCCATTTGCACTCTTGCCCTTTTTGCTTTTAGATGCAAGCCTGAATCAAGCCAAAGTGATTTTGTTTTGCTGAGATGTTAAGCAACCTTTTTTTTTTTATTCAGCTAAGTAATTGTGACCATTTAATTGGAAAATGCTCTGCACTGTTCTTGCTGACCCCTTTGAACAAAGCAACATTATCACCAGCATGCAGAAAAGTCCCTGACAGAAAGCACACATTTAGAGTATTTGTGATACAGTACAACAAGGGGATGGGACTGAACTTTGGGGTGCTCTTGCAGTCATGCCATCCACTTCTCTGAAGGTGCATCTCTTCTTCCACCTGCTTCCAGGGAAACACAAAATTACATTATCAGCTGTTCTGAATACACAGAAGTGGTGCAGAGATTAGAGTATCTGACACCAATGATTTGTTCTGCATTCAAGAATATCCTTCTCCACAGATGTCCCTTATCTGTAATATTGTAGATTAGGTCAATACATTCACGTAGTGCACAGAAGTACAATACCTGGGGTGGAATCCAGACTGGGAAGCACTTGGCACAGACTGAATCACAACAGAGCTATAAAAAACCTTTTTCAGAATGCTGGAGATTAAAGCCAGAAAGAATACAATGGGTGTGATCTAAAATTTATGAGTTTCTGCTCATTGGTTGGAAACTTACTGTATGGTTTCTCTGGGTTTGCTCACTAACTCTCTCCTTACAACCAAAAGCTGTTTTCCTCTACATTTGGGTTGAATGACTGTCAGTACCTGCAGCCAGCTGGGGAGGGAGAGCAGTGGTGGCACTTGGCTAGTTCCATCTGGTTGTGTGGCATGTGGGCACCCCCTTCCCAGCCCTCATTGCCCCTGCAGTGCTCCAGCCACACCAAGACCACCTCAGCCAACATCCTCAATGCGAATATCTCCATCGCTTTAAAAAATGGTGCAGAACAAAAATATATCCATTCCTATGGAAAAAGGTCTGGCCTTTTTTTGGTGAAAATACTGATTATTGCTTTTAGGCTTACTTCTTTCAGGGAAAGGATTTTCATTACAGAATGTAGAAAACACCTCAAAGGTTGGTAGCTTTGTTTTTGTTATGAATGTGATACCTGGTTGCTAATACTACAGGGCCTTGCTCTTCTGTCCTCACTGGGGTACAAGGCACCACTTTTGTCATAAATAGGAAACATGCAGTCATTTTCTATGCATAGGGGAAGCACTTTGTTCTCAGAGAAAGATGAATTATGTAGTCCAAACAGGTGACAAATAGTAGATGTTGTTGCTTTCCATAACCTGAGCTGTAACCCAGCTGTGCCCTTTGCTTTTGCAGATGTCAACCATACCATCTGCTGATGAAAAGGAAAAAAAAAAAAAACAAAACCAAAAAAACATGAATTGCTGTGGAAACATTGAGCAGTTCTGAGGTCTTTTCTGCACCCTGCTCAGGCTGTGCATTTTTAAATAGAATGAGCTTTATTGATTCTTACAAAAATGAACTGTGCAAGATGGAAAACCTGAAAAGTACACTGTCAGAGTTTCCTTTTAGGACAAAGAATACAGTTACATTACAGAAGTGTTAAAACTAGAAGAGATGAAATCAGTTCATTTCCTCTGAAAATGTTTATAAGAGCTTGAGAAAAATAGAATGAGTGATAACAGGAAACAGAGATCTGATTGGAGAGGTAGAGGGATAGGGAAAGTACTTACTCCATTGAAGTCAGAGGTAGTCTTGGTATTGCCTTCCATGGAATGAGGATTTCATCAACTCTATTTTTTAATACATGACAATTTTATAGCATTTTGCCTAAGGGGCATGCTGTGTCCTGAAATCCTTCTCTTTGCTGTAGGCATTAGCTGGCTCCTGGGAGATGCTGTGAGGTGCTGGCTGGGAAGTGGTGCAAACAGCCTGCAAAGGGGAATTCTCTGTAGCAGTATGAGCCTTACTGCTTGGTATTCCTCCCATTGTCTGCATCCAGGCCAACTGTTTTCTTCCTCCTCTAATGAAACCTAGAGAGATGTTTTCTTTCTGTATATGAGGTCCTCCACTCTGGTTTCTCCAAAGTTCCTTAGGACAGCTTCTCTCAGCCAGCCTTCCTGAGGGCTAATTCCCAGACCTGGCCAAATCAGCTTTTCTTCCCCTCTTCACTCCATGTTACTGCCCCCATGCTCTTTTAACAGCAAGAAGACAGACCAGAAAATACAAGCCCTTTTGCAGCCTCCATCCTACTCCTGGCCTAGCTGGATAGCATTATGTCTTCAATTGTAGTCCTTTTTCGGTAGGGTCCAGGGAGAAACAACCCCGAGTAAAACACTGAAGCAATTGCTTTGTACTGTAAAGGACTTATCAGTGTGTTTGCTTCCTCTTCTTCAACTGATCAAAATCTAGATGCCTCTAGAAGTAACGCAAGTGTTGTGGTTTAGCAGATGACTAGTTAGTTACAGTGTGCTGGAGAGCACAGCAAGTAGTTTTAACTCTGCAGTCTTGTGCTGTTCTTGGCTACTGCCAACAGGAAGTACCAAAAAAAGTGTGTAAGTGCTCAAATCACTCAAATGTAACTGGGAAATATAAATATTCTTTCTGGGTTTCAGATTTTCAATGTCTACATTATTCTGCACCTAATAGCAGCAAACTTTGTTTCTGTTCTTGCATAGCTTTTAAGTGAATCTCCACTTGAATAAGTACCCAAAACTCTAGTCATGACAAACCAGCTTTCCTAATTCAAAGGGGATGGAAGACAAATGTAAGAAGTACTGTGCTGTTTTGTGTCACTGTGGAACAGCAGGTATTCTTCAAGCAGCCACAATGTCAGATGGCCCAGACTGCCCGAAGAAAGACAAAAATGGGAAGATCCTAGTAAAAATAGGTAAAAGAAGACTTCTGTGATTAGACTGTTAACCTGGCTGGTGTGAGAAGTGTTATGTGGTGGAGGGGCTGCCTGTTGTGATTCATCAACATTGTCTGCAGCCTGCCCATTCCTTATGGCTGATAAAGAACCAGGACAATTTCTCATGTCTGGTTAGGTGAAGGCTGTTTATGGAAGTTATGACACTTAAATTTGTGAGGGATATTTCTGAGACTGTTTCTGGGAGGTGATTTACCATAATAGTAGGTGAAACTGCAGACTCCTCCAGAAAAGAACATTTGATGTCTAACACAGACAGCTGCTGATGTAAATGTTTATGAAGAATTTGTTAAGTATGTGACATTGCCTTTATGGTAATGCAGAAATTATACTGCTAGTGAAAGACATGTTGTGATATAAAAAACAGTGGATGAGGAATATATGAGAATGGTGCCAAAACAGGACCACTGCTACGACAAGTGTAGAGCCAAGCAAGTGCAGCAAGAAGAGAATCTATTATCTATTAACTTCATATATTCACTCTTAATGGCATATCTTGAATTTGTCATTTTAAGATGCTATTAAAATTAATGCTGTTCTGAGAGGTACTCTTGGAACTATGTATAAAATTGCCTAATTAAAAATAATAATAATGAAAAAAAAAATTTAAAAAAAGGAATTCCAATGAGATGCTAGATTCTGGGGGAGAAGCACTGAGAAGTTAAGTACACC
This sequence comes from Megaceryle maxima, assembly GCA_024605025.1. Lineage (NCBI taxonomy): Eukaryota > Metazoa > Chordata > Aves > Coraciiformes > Cerylidae > Megaceryle > Megaceryle maxima. Next base: position 1,232 of record JANHGN010003887.1, on the reverse strand, counting down.
ACCAGGCACTCATAAAATGGACTCTCCTTTGGGAAGAACACTTCGTCTCTGATTTCTGAGAACTGCCTTGCAGCAGGAACTGAAGTGGGAACCGAAGATCATGTCTGAAAATCTTTCCATTTCGAAAGATATTATTTTACTTATTAAAAGGGCATTTTACTGAATGGATTCATGCCACAAATCAGTGGGTTTAATTAAATGAAATAAATTACCCTCTTATTGAAACTCTCTTGTACTTAACAGATGCAGACCCTGAAATCACTGGTCACTAGTTTCCATGTTCATGATTTGATCTAACAGTGAAACAAGTAATCCCTGATAGTCACCTCTGGTAAAACAAATGCAAACATTTTTCAGATCTCTTTCTCTTCTTCCCATCCTGTCTACTGTAGGACCCAGAAACAGAGTTAATGACCTGTCTGTGTGCTGTGGGATTCATAAATAATCAGAATAGTTAAATCTTTGGTCCTACTGGGCTAACAGCTGATAGGAGAGATCACTGCATTTTAGAAGGCAGTATAGTGTTGGAAATAAAGAAAAAGCACAGGCAGACACTGGAGCTGGCACAGAACACACCATGCACAGAGAGGGAGGGAGATGTTAGAAGTGCCAGAAGACACAGGCAGAGGGATGCACAGGAGCAAATAGGAACCTCTGCAGGTTTGAGCTGTGATAACCAGGATCTTTTCAGGTGGGGTTGTTCTCTGCCCATACCAGTTAGGAGTGCTGAGCCTGGTTAGACGTGGGCAGGACCTGGGCTGAACATTTCTGCAACCCAGAAATAGCCTCTGGTGCCTCTCAACCTCAGCACTCTGCACAGGGATTTATCCTCCCCATGACTGGTGGTTGTGTATTTTCTGACAGTAAGCGCCCCAGTAAGGCCTATAGGTGTAACTTTCTTTACAGTGGCAGCACCCAAGTCACTAAGTGAAATCACAGCCCTGTATTGATTTTATGTTCTGCTGATAATGAATTTGGGAATCTTCTGGGTTAGGTACATATGCTGACACAGAGCTATGGTGAAGGCTCCTGTGTTCCTATTTCACAGCAGTTAGCCACTATTGAAACACGTATTTTTGTTACTATGATTCATTAAAATTCAATACGTGTTATCTCATCTCATTTAAAACAAGAGAGGGGTTATGGAGCAGGTCATCTTGAGTGCCATCACAGGGCACACACAAGACAACCAGCTGATCAGGCCCAGTCAGCATGGGTTTATGAAAGGCAGG